>JAJEJO010001853.1:138947-168794 GCA_020662805.1 Glaucomys volans | reverse complement strand
CCCCCGTGCCCCCTCTGGCTGGTCCAGGGTGGGCACCCAACCTTTGTTGTTCGGTGGGGAACAACAGAATGGTATATAGTTGAGCTATTATTCTTAGCAGTTTATGTATGCCAACCTTTGACCAACAGCTGTACATTTAATTTTTAGTGTTAATATCTGAAAGGACACAAATCTTTTTATTTTAACAAATGAAGAATTAATATTTCTTGCTGTATAATTTGGATGATATCATCTACCTACTGTTAAATAATTCATTCAAAATGATTTATGAATCATCTACTCTGTTTAGATATTAACCCCAAGAATCTGGGAGAACAAATCTTTGTCTAAATTTCCTGATTCAGAGACACCTTATGTTGAATAAACATGTTATCACATTTTAGAACTCTGCAGAATAAATTTTATGCATAAATAAAAATGCCATTTATCAGGGTGGCCATCATTATTATAATATTACATTAAATTGTGCTTTCTAGCTGTCTTGCAGCATGTTGCTTTTTTACTTTTAATGAAACTTAGTGCAACATATACACACACAGTAGTGATAAAGACCTCTTCCATACTTCCTTGAACATTTTTAACAATACTTTCATATGTTATCAAGTAGACTGTATTTAGTTTCTAAATATTTTTTTAAACATTTCATAGTTGCAACCACAGTGAGACTTGCTTTTTACATTATTTGATGTTAATGATAATTTAACTATGATTCATTGACTCCTATACCTGAACCAATCATTTGCACATAAAACTTTCATTACTTTTATAGTTGAAAGTATCATTAACTAAAATTTCTTCACTTTCCAATTCAGTAATCTAAATTCTAAACACTTTAAGAAGTCATGGATGTGCTTTTCATTATCAATTTTTCAAAAACACTCTGTAATATAAATAAAACATTTAGTGACCAATAAATAAAGTTAAGGAACAAGTAGTCTATTTAGAAAAGACAAATTGCATTGCTGTGTTCATAGTATTTCCTGGAGTTTTGAAACACTAACCAATACCTAGTCATCCAATCATCATGAGATAAGTAGTAACATAAAACATATGATTACAGAAGTAAATTGCATCTGTTTTTTGAAGCAGTTTTTTTCTCAGACTATAAAAAATAAAGTCAGAAAATACTTGAAAAACATCAAGGGTGCGTGACACCAAGTCAGTTTTAATGACTCAAATACATTTCTTGCATCTTTGAAGTAGATATTCTGCTCCTAAAAGTAATTTGAATACATTAAAAACTAGTTCAAGGAAAAAAAAGCCAATGTAAATGATTCATTTAAAACCTCTGCAATTTTTAAAAATTAAGTAGTGATCATTGAATCCTACTTTATCATTTCTTCCTTGGTTGAAAGGTAAATTAAGATGTGTACATATCATCTTACTTGTGAAATATAACACATTTGCAAAGCAGCAAGATATATTAGCACATTATTTAAGTAACAGTTGTAAGCAAATATGCAGATCAAAAACTAGAAAGTTAATACCCACATGGACCCTTTCTCCTTTGTAGGAAAAATTATCTGGCTCCTGCCAGAAGTAGTGGTGTCCCGAATTTTGCATCAATCAGTTGTTTTAAGTTTTATCACTTAAATATATAAACATAAACCTTATTTTTGTGTGGTCTATTTATAAAAAAATGGAATAACATATATATTCTAATGCATTATACAATTTTTTTGCTTTTGAGATTTAAGTAGTATGAGGATCATGTTGGTTTTCTGTGAAAAATTTTGCATTTTATGGAGACACTATGATTTACTACTCATTATTGATGAATATTTGAATCGTTTCTTTTGTTGGCATTTAGGAAGAGTATTTCTATGAACATTCCTGAACATGTCTTCTGGTAAGAAAAATAATCACACTTTTCCGTAGAATTCTAGAAATAGATTATTATGTCCTATGAAATGTGTATCTTCAACTCTTGTGGGAAAATACAAATAATTTTCCACTGTGATTATTTATTCCTACCAACTGGCAGCACTATTTGAGAGGCTGATTTACTTTACATCCTTGATGAAATTTTACGGTGCCAAGTATTTCATCTGTTTGGTTTGTGGGACGATAAATGTGTACTTATCATTTGTGAAGCATCCCTTTTTGGATATTGCCATAATCCAGAACATTTCTAACTCTAAATTATCTGAACTTTTCATAAAGTGTTTTGGACTGAACTTTTTTGACATATGTTAAAAAAGTTTTGACATATGACTAAAATTTCCATCTTCTCCTTTATTACCTATTGTACATTTTTATAGAGATATTTCATGATGAAATGCTTTATGTTAATGAGGTCAAATGCATTCTTTGTTTCTAGATATCTAATTTCTTGTTTTAAACTTTTTCTTCCACTGAATCTCTAAGATGTTCTCCTGTATTTTCTAATATTTTGTCTATTGTTTATCATTCAATTGTAGCTGTGTTTATGTATGAGTAAGGGTACTTTAAAGTACCCCCCACCCCTTGGGGGATAACCAGTTTTCTACTACAATTGAAATGGTGGTCCTGTCCTCTCTTCTTAACCAAGTTAAAACTGTTGGAATTGTCTACATAAGCTTATGTCTTTCTCGGGGAACTCCAGCCTGTACATTTGTATATTTGTCTAGTTTTGTTTCAAAATCATTGTTTTAATCTCTACAGTTTTGTGATTATTGTAATGAGTACTGTCAGTAAATAGAACAGGAAACTGCAGCAGCTTTCATATATACCATTAAAACAGACCAGAATATTTTTAATCTAAAGCAGAATTTGAAAAGAATTAGAAACTTCATATTACTGAGTGTTTTAGTTAATGAAAAAGTATATTTCCCATTTATTTAGCTCCTCTTTTTACTTCTCAGGAAACTTTTATTGCTTCTTATTTATTTTCAGTACTGTATATTTTAATAGTACTTTTGATTTCTTTTAAAAAAAGATTGTTGTTTTTATGTGAAATCTAAGTGATTTTACATATTGATTTTTGTATCTCTAAATTTCTCTCTTAAGTTCCTTCAGCTTTTCTATATACATTGTCTTTTTGCTTGAAAACAATGCCATTCTTCTTCCCTTTTCCCATATAATACAATGGCTATGCTTTTCTTCCTTTATAAATCTCAAGTTTTATCTCATTTTCCCCTACTGCACTATTAAATCATTTCAAGGTTGCCTAAAATTTGGGATAATGATCATTTATTTTTGTATCTTTCTTCACTGAAAAGAAAAACTGTCCTCCTTTACCTTTAAATATATTTAATACAAAATTTTGAGTATAGGTTATATTAACCTCATTATATTTTGCTAAAATATTTTATCATGAATAAATAACAATCATTATAAATGCTTTTTCTTATAAGTACAATCATAAGATTGTTTACTTTTAATCTGATAATATGAGAAATTATGTTGATTAATTTTCTAGATTTAAACCCATTTTGCATTTCTGAATATATCCTTGTAAGTCATGGTGTAATATATTTATATCTAGGTACATGAATGGAAAGAAAGGCACTCAGAATGATATTCTATAGCATCTATATGTATCCTATATATTGGATTTCCTTGTTTTGATTAAATTTTGGGTCTGTTGGTTTTTTTTTTTTTTTTTTAGTTGTTGTTTTTCTGTTTTTGGTATTGGAGATGGAATCCAGAGGCACTTGAACTATATCCCTAGCTCATTCTATTTTTTATTTTGAGACAAATGTTCACTAAATTGCTCAGGTTCTCACTAAATTGCTGTGGCTGGTCTTGAACTGCAATTCTCCTGCCTTAGCCTCCAGAGTCACTGGAATTATAGATGTGCCATTGAGCTCGGCTTGCTTAAGATATTTCATATCTGTTTTCTGGGGTTTTTCACTGCTTCTTTTCCTTTCTCATAGTAACCTTGTCTGCAGTTTCATCTAAAGGTTATCTTAAGGTCCTAAATGGAGTTGGAAAATCAAATGGATTTTATTTTTTTCCTGCTAAAACATTTTCTTTCTACTCAATTTTAAAACAATTTTTCCATCTTCATATATATCTTCTCTTTCTGGGTTTCTGATGACATGTATATTAGACAATTTGATATTTTTTCTGCAGCTCAAATATGCTGTTATTCTTTTCCTCCTGCTATTTCAGTTTGAGTATTTTCTTGAGTCTAGGGAAGAAATTATCCTTCTTGATATCATGGATTTTGTCCCTAGCATTTTCTACTGAAATTTTTAGACATTTCATTGATGGACAGAAAAAGTACAAATGGGACCTGGAACATGTTGATGTGAGAAAATAAGGATGTTCTCCAAGAATGATGGATACATGTTAAAATAAAACAGATGCTTGTTTTAACTCTGAGGCACTTGAGCATCAAAATTAAACCATGATCATAATACATCATATAGCATTATATAAAATAAAAATCCACAAGTTTATACTGATATTAATAATCAGAGAAATGTGTAATAAACATTAGGAATTTATATAGTTTCATGGTACTTCCCCCATAAGTATTTACTAACTAAAAAGGGAAAAAAGTTAACTATACATGGGAGTGGTGGCAGATACAAACTTAGCCAAGAGATCAAAAGTAAAGCATCAGCAGTAATGAGATGTACCAAAATCCCAAAGCATGGACAGGATGCAGTCAGAATACAGCTGCACTCTTATTATATTACTGCCAAAAAGGCATCATCAGAGTCTAACCATGAGGGGCTAAGGAAGCTGGTAGAGTGCTTGCCTCACAAGCCCAAGACCCTGGGAGCATAGCAAGAAAAAGAAAAGGTCACTCTCAGGTCATGAGAGTGAAGACTTTCTCAGAAATCATGTCAAACTGAAGGAAAGAGACACAGGACACCTAGAGGCAACATGGAATTCATTATGAACTGTATTCTTTTGCTATAAAACATATTTGGGACCACCATTGAAGCTGAATAGGTAAAATGGATTAAATGGCAATATGGTATTAATGTCAATATTCTGATTCTAATAATTATACTATTTGTAGAAAAACATGCTCTATAAACAATTCAGAGTTGAGGGAGCACTGTGCTACAAGTTTATTATGTTATTGTGTACACTCAGTTCAAGAGGAATGATTGTATTTTATTAGTCCTTTTCACTAGGTTTGAGATAATTTCAAAATATTTGAGTTTGTGCTGAAATGAGCAGATGAAAGCTGATCAGTCAGAGGTGAGGACTGAGTACTTATTAATCTATCATCTTTCAATTTTGAACCTATCCTCCCATATCCTACTTTTCATCACAGGACGGGGACATTTCTGCTTTGCTAAGTTAGCTCCTTGCTAGACTATCCAAAGAAGGAACACAAGAGGAAGCTTAAAAGCCTGGATGAGGAAAAGGGACTATTCCATTTGCACTTCATTTGGTCACCCTGTCAGGATCCTTTCTGTTTGCAGTTCCTTCGAGTGTCACTGAATCATTGCCTCCTTATCTTGGCAAGAATAGTTACTTCATTTTTGCAGTGGAATCATCTAACTTCAGATGTCTGAGTTTGACCTCTATAGGGGACCTCATCTCATCTTCAGTGTTTTAATAATTCTACCTTTTATCCTTTGCTTTCCTCAGCTGATGGAGTGGAAACCAATTTTTGCACTTACCAAATAGAAGATGTTTTTAAAGGTCTTCTCTCTATATACTGTGCATACTCCTCTCTTTCCAATATTTAGAAAACAAATTTGTATGTAAAAATTAATGTATCTTTATACTAAACTGTTGAAACAATAACAAGTTAATCTTTCTTAAATATTCAATGATTTTATTATTAAAATAAATGTTCATACAATACTAGGAAAGATTCATAAGTGTAAAGCGTGGGTGAATGTCACTCATCTTAAACATCAAATGTATCTATTGCTTTATACTTACTACCATGGCAAGCAATTATCTGATTTTAGAAAACCTGATTTTAGTTCATGCTTAGTATTTTGGAGAGACATATAACTAGTTTTTTGTTTTCCTTCAATTTGGGGCATTCCTGATAACAGCAAATGTCACAAAGGATAAGGTAGAAAATCGAAAAAGATGAAACAAAGTTCTAGCAAAGTTAAATTAGGTGAAATATACTGCATGTTTGTCTTTTGTAGATACCATGAACACACAATACACAATATGCAAGTAAAGAGTCATTATTTGACAATAAATGTCTTTGATTTATCTTCCCCAGGTACAATGGAACACAAGACAGTCATATTACTTTCATCTTGTCCAACAATAAATCCTTGAATTTTAATCTTAGTGACACAAAAAGAGACAATTTGAAAATATGAATACTAAAACAATAATTATAAGTAATTGATGCATTAAAAAGCTACACCTGACAAAACATGATTAGAACTAATGTTGAAATGCAATACAGGGCTGGAGATGTAGCTCAGTGGTAGAGTGCTTGCCTAGCACATGTGAAGCACTGGGTTCAATACTTAGCACCACATAAAAAATAAAATAAAGGTATGGTGTCCATCTACAACTAAAAAACATGTAATAGATATTTGGAACCCATTATATCTGTGAGAGAACACTAGAAATAAATTATAAAACTATTGCCAATTACACATCCCACCCAAAGCAATGTGGCCAAATAAAACTACTCTGCAAAAAACAGGGCAGGTTCAAGAATGCTAAGTTATATCCATTATATAAAATGAACCAGAAAATGAGAAATAAACACATATATGTTATTTAAACAACCTGAAATAATATGATATAAAATACATTGTTCTACACATTAAACTGAATTAAGGTAAATTATTCTATACAAGAATGAAAAGAGCAGTGCAAATATTTAATTATTGATTATATTCAAATACTATTATTTATTTCTTTTAAGGAGGGACATGTTTTCCTTCTTTCATAAATAATTATTGTTGATCAACAAAAACAATATTTGGGTAGAAGGGTTTTATCCTACAAACATTCATCACTTTTTTCATTTTTGCATGATTCCAAAATTCACAATGGATTTGAAAAACTAAGTTTCACAATTTTTGAAACAGGACATAGACTTTTACTACAGAACATTCATCCATTTCTGAAAACATGCTCTTAAATTCATTAATAAATCTTACCATTCTTCATCAGTATTCTTTTAAATAACTTTTGACATACACAATTTAAGAGAAGTATAGTTAATTAGATGTCAAGGATTAATTACATATTAAGTAATAATTTGAGTATACTTGTTCTTGGGTCATTAAATAAACCCCAATTCATTATGTATGGAGACACAATTCAATTTATGCTCGAGTAAGACGCAGTTCGCCAAATTTGTATCAGTGTTCATAATGACATATTTTTCTACTTACATTAAATATGTAAATTACATATAAGCTACTGGTTATTTCTTAATTTCCCACTATGCTTTTCCTTTTCTGCTTATAAAGTTTCACTGGGTTTTATTAGATAGAATGTGGTAAAATTGAAATTGAGAAAATTCTATCTTAGTTGTTCAATACATGGTTTATAAATTTGTATGTCCTTGCAATTCAGTTTATGTTCCAGTAAACAGATGGGGAGAGACATGGATGTGAAAGAAGTCCACTAAGTCATTTGAACCAAGGAAAAAATATTTTATGTGGGCAGAAATCTGCCTTCCTACTAGAATCAGTGCATAGTGATTCTTCCTTTGTTTTTAGTTTCCTTTCATGAGTCTTTAATTGATAGTATATTGCCTATCACAATTTTCTTTGCAGTCTAGCAAGTTTCAAACTTTAGCATTTATAGATCTTAATTTCTTTTTTATTTCTTTCCTGGACTGTTGTTTTATAAATCTAGGAATCCAAATATTACTGTTGATCTAATTATCTCCACCCAAGTCTGAAATACAAAGAATAATTTAGATAAAAAAAGAAAACTTTAATAAGTAATTTTATCTTATTTGCCCAATTTACTATTTTGCTGTGAGTAAAAATTCCATAAGGTCTTGGTTTGGGTAAAATTAAAAACTTTTTTCAGGAACCAAGTGTATCTATCAATTATCATTTTTGCTTTTATATGAAAGAAGAATTCAGCAGAAACAGCATGTATAACCTTTGCCTTTATGATAAATGTCATTAGCTACTTGACACAGAATATAAGCTCATCAACTAAAGTTCATATGTTCACAAAAATATATTTACTACAATATCTAAGTATTAGGCAAGTACTTAAGCCATTAACATTGTAGAGTAAATAGAAGCAAAGGACTTAAATCATAATGATTTCATGGAAGAGTCAAACTCAAAATTCTGCAGGGAAAACTTAAAGGGAAAGGTATATTATGGGACTGGCAAATATTTTCTGCAAAAGACCAAATGACAAATATTTCAGTCTGTGGTCAAATGAATGCTTCACAATTTCTCAGCTTTGTTCTTTTGGCATGAAAATAGCCACAAATAGTATGCAAAAAAGAAAACAGCTTAATTTCAATAAAACTTGAGCCAAAATCTTGAGTTAGGGCTGGGGATATAGCTCAGTTGGTAGAGTGACTTCCTTGCAAGTACAAGGCCCTGGGTTTAATCCCCAGCACCGCAAAAAAAAAAAAACTAAAGAAATAAAAAAAATAAATTCTGAGCTAAAAAGGGACAAAACCTGGGCATAGAAATATCTTTGAATTAATGAGATAGCTGAGAAAAGTAAGTTTTGTCATCTGTGTAAAAATGTATTGTTTAAAGATACATTGAACAATTTTTCTGAAAATTAATACTTAAATAGAAAAAGATGGCTCTTATTGCAAATTTCCATAGAGACAGCCTGGATCACTCTCATAACTGATAATCTAAAAATTGTTCTGGTCTACTATAAAGATAAAATTCTCTTCCTATCATCTGTACTATGAGGATTAAAGAAATAAAATATTTGGAATCTATAATGCAATGTCTCCCTATAATTGGCAATCCCTCAGAAATTTAAATTCTCCTCCTTCTTCCCTCCCATTGGGGAGGAACAGCCTACAGACCAGAGAAAAGGAAAAGGTTGGTTCCTGTCAAAGAACAGGCAGTAATGTGAAAATTTTATTGTTATAATTAAATGAAATTATTTCAAATTACAAGATATCAGAATTATTATTACATTTTCATCTTCTTTTATTTCTATTTTACTTTGCTTCATTGCTATCAAAGAACAAATCGAATAGTTTTGGAATAAAAACAAATTTCAAATAGTTTTGGAATAAAAGAAACAGTGCTTCAATTCATTCACAGACAATGTTGATAAGATTTCCATTTGGTTTTATAACTACAACTAAGAACTAAATGTTTTGTTTTAGGGATTATTCTAAAGCTAAAAACAAATTAATAATATTTATGCTATTTTAAGTATGTGAACAATTTTCACAAAAGTATAGCAATCAGCCAAAGGAGTTGGCTTGTTTAAATATTAAAGTTCTCCTAATTATCTATCACTGCTCTCTAAAACATCCTCAGATGTTTAAGTTGTACTACACACACTTTCTTCACCCTTGAAACATATTTCCAGCACAAATTTTTTGCCCATATGGTTGAATACTCTTTTAAAAAACTAACTTGTTAAAGGGAGGCACATATACCCTTCATTATAGCACCATTTTATCCCATTTATTTACTTATTCCAATTTCATTTTTTCATTGCATTAGGGAAAGGCAATTAAAACCCCAATGAACAAACTACACATCCACTAGAATGGCTGTACTAAAAAAATTGCAATATAAAACTTTGGTGAGGAAGCAGAGAAATTGAAATCCTCAAGCATTGCTGGTGGGAATTATACAGCTGGTTTTGAACACAGTTTGGTTGTTTCTAAAAAGTAAAACATAAAATAGATGAATGATCTAAGAATTTCACTCCTGGGTTTTCCCTAGTGAATTGAAAAGTTATGTGCACAACAAAATGAACCTCATTTAAAATTTTTGGTAGCTTTGTTCCTTATCAACAATAGCTGGGAACAACCAAAAGATCTTCCCACAGGTAAGCAGATAAACAAAATGTATTAAATATATAACATGGAATGCTATTAAGTATTAAAAAGTAACAGACTGCTGTTCTTGTGCTATGTACACATAGCAAAAATGAATCTCAAAAATGTTTGAGCTGGGTTTGTGGCTCAGTGGGAGAGCACTTTCCTTGCATGTGCCAGGCACTGGGTTCAATTTGCAGCACTACATATAAATAAATGAATAAAATAAAGGTCTATCAATGCCTAATTTTTTTTTAATTTGAATATGTGAAAGAAGACTGAAACAAATTGTATTAGGAGGTATAAACTTTCAAGTGTTGCTTTGAGAACTTGGAACTTCATAAGGCATCGATGACCTAACTACAAGTTCTCCTGCTCTGGGTGAATATGTTCTCCCATTTAAACAAAAAGATTCCCAGTATAGCTGGTTTCCCTATCAGACACCTGGTCCTCAGCATCACAAGTTTCAATTCTCTGCCATTCCACATAATTATTCAAACAAATCAGACGTGTTTTCCATGGGCATCAGAGGGCATCTTTTTCCCTCTTGCTATACAGCCAGCTTCCCAGAGCCTCTACTGATTCACTGAGCTCTGTAGTGCTACCATCTCGGCAAGAAGTGAGTATATGTAACTAACATGACACTGCCAATCTCATTTGTCCAGTGTCAAGTATTGTATGTGCAGTTCTCTCTCTCTTTCACCAGCCAGATTAGTAAGGAGTGATCAGAACACATACGGTCCCAGGTTTTGCCTGGGATGTGGGAAATGGAATAAGTATCAACTGCATACATGAACCATGTTTTCAGCTATGTTATTCTGGGTCCCTTGAGAGGTATCACAGAGAGAAGACATGAGAATGGAGCAGGAGGTCTGAGAGAGCCTTACAGACTACAATGGAAATCTTTCCTGAGTGAAGGAAAGAGGAAAGAGAAAAAGGAGGACAAAGAAAGGAAAGGTTAGGTAGATGTGTTTAAGCTACAGTAGGTTTCTAAGGAAAACTCAGCAGGATCATCAGGTAGTTCTTAGAGCTACATCTTCTACAGGAATCGCACATCTCCCCAGAAGGAATCTCTCCTACAATCCCAAGGACAGGAAACCGTTGAAAGGCAGCAGCCTGTGGGAAGTGAAGCACAACAATGAATTTAGCAATGCAGGTGTTGGGACCCTTAGTAAATATGTCTCCTACACTGGAGATCTGAGGGGCACAAGTTTACCTGAGGGGTTACTGTAACTGAAGGAGAGCTTTCATTAAGCTAGGCAACCAGACTGGCTTTTCTTATATGTCTAGACATGATAAAAATTTAAATGCAAATTGACTAGGAATTCTTTGTACATGACTGGGATTTTATTTTTTCACGGAAGTTTTTGACTTCACAAGAACAAACGTAAACATCACTAGGATACATAGAGACATGTTTATTTCTTAAGTCCTTCCTCTTTACTTGCTCTACTAACTCTGCTATAAAATCCCTTAGAAAAGCATTTTGTGGATACACAGATATTCCTTAAAGTCTACATGAAAAAAAGAGAAAACTATGTGAAAACTTCGTTCTCTAATTTTTTATGTATCAGACTTCCTTTTCCAAATGTATTCTAAGGGCGTGATATTTAATTTTGGAGTTCTTTTCTAACCACATATCTTTTGCAATAAATGAGAAAACTATTACAACACAAACATTAAAATACTTTCTGAATGAAAGATTAAAGTAAAAAGATAACTTTATCAATTAGGTGTTAACTGATCTCATTTTGAAAAGCAATATCATTCAAATTTATTATTGACACATTTCCAATTAAGTATTCTGCCGAAAATTTATTTAAATGCTTGTCTAAGAAAAATTACTATTATTATCATTCTTCTGATTCTTATTATTTGCAGTGGGGATTAAAACCATGGGTCCTTCAATACTAAGCCACATCCAAAACCTTTTTTATTTTATTTTTTTTAATTTTGAGACAGGGTTTCACTAAATTCCTCAGAGCATCTCTAAATTGCTGAGGTTGGCTTTCATCTTGTGATCCTCCTGCATTAACCTTTTGAGCTGCTGGGGTTACTGGTGAGCAGCATCACACTTGGCAAAAAATTACCATTATTAAACATTATTGTATAATTTTACTCTAAATGTATATTTGTAGTCCAGACACATTTTAAGAAGCATTACATTTGGAAATATGTGCACACCTTTTAAGGCATTAATTATAATTAAATTACATTTTCTAAAGAATCAAAAATAATTAAATATTTATTTTAGATCAAATTATTTGATAACTATTTGTTTTAAAAACAAAACACCTTAGTAGTTTTACCAAGACATTCTTAAATGTGAATAAAGACAGGAAATCAGGCAGCAGATTGTCCAGAAAGAATATTTCTGATAAAAAAGAGCTTCATATTTTATAGAGGACCCAGTTTAATTCATACAATGCAAATTGATCTTGAAAACAAATTCCTTGAGATCTCTCTCTCTCTCTCTCTCTCTCTCTCTCTCTCTTCTCTCATTTTTTGTGATGGAAAATTCCTAATACCTTCCTATGTGTAAGTACAGTTATTTTTCTATGAAGAAACTCAGGTGAATTTATACAGCTGCCTGGTTTAAAGATTATTTCCTTCAAGTGAACTCTGAGAACTCTTCAGAACCTTATCTAACCTTTCTGATCCTCATTTTCCTCAACCGTAAGTAGAGATTGTAATGATAACCACAAACAGATTTGTTGAAAGGTTTAAATAAGACATTTATTAAGCAATAAGGATGGTTCTGAGAGCATTGTGAGCAATCAGTAAATATTAACTTCTACTATTATCGTAATTCCTTTTAGTGTAGTTTTTTTTTAAAAAAACATCATAACATCTTCATATTCTATTTTATGTAAGTATAAAATTATTTATGAGATACATATATTTACATGTGTGACTGTAACAACCAAATAAGTCCATAGATTAAAAAGTGAATAAATTTACTAACAGCTGAAAAATCTGAAAACCACACATATGCTCCCCCTGATTCATTCCATTTATTGTAACCTTGAAACTCACCATAGGATAGATAATATACTAGCAGATTAAATATTAATAACATAAAGGTAGTGGTGTATAGCATTCCTTGAGTTTACACCAAGTTACTATACTTTTTGTAGAAGCAGAATTCATAAGAGTTTGAATCCAATATATTTTCATGTTGAATTCTATTATATGATCACAGATGTCAAATGTTTTCCCACTGGAAAAAGTGTATTGACTCAGAGAAATCATAAAACTCTCATATTTAACACAGCTGCAAAACTTCTGAAATCCCATGTTTAACCTAGATAGACTTTTAGTTATCCTCTTTGCAGTGATTTCTTGACAACTGACAGGGAAAATTGCAGCTACTGGATTTTTTTTTGTCTTTAAACTTTGCACCAGGAACACATTGCCTGAAGATTCTCTTATTTTCACAGCAGGGCTTCCAGAGCAAAGTCAATTAGATTTAAAAGAAATAGCAGAAGGGAAAAAAAGAATGAAAAGTCAACACCAGGAAGATAAACCAGGATGCAAGAAAGAAATTTTAAGTGTTTTCAAGAAGACCTATAAAAAACTAAGGACCTAAAAAGGCTAAAGTCTTTTGCTGTAAAAAACAAAATATGGCAAAACTGCCTAATTTCAGAATGTTTTGTGTATTTCCACTAAGATGCTGCACAACTTAATGCTAATATTTAATTTAATGAAGCAATCAAGGAAAATATAAGCTATTGTCAATTTTCAAGGGAAATTTTATATCTAAACATTTGACATTCATTTAGGTGACTGTAGATGCAGGTAAATATTAAAAATGACAATAAAACTAACAGGAATGGGGAGGAGGAATAAGCTGGAAAATTTTTTCATTACAAATATGTAGTATAGTGTTATTTGAAGGTGCACATAGATTAGATAAAAATAAATATTTGAGCACTAAAATGAAACAACGAAAGTAGAAGTTCAGCTCATTTAATAATAGAGGGAATAAAATTCACTCATAATATGCTCAATTCAACACTCCCTCCAGAAAAAAGAAAAAGAGAAAAAGGAAATAAATAATAAATGCAGTAAAAAGGAACCCAATACAAACATTTTAGATAGCAATCTAACTAAATCACCAATCACCTTAACTGCATTTTCGAGTCCATCAATTAAAGAATTAGAGGGTTGATTCTAAAAAACATCCACCCACATTTACATTGTTAAAAGAAACCTAATTTAAATATAAATATTCAGGTTAAAATTTAAAATATGGGTTGGGGAATAGTGTTTAGTCATAGAGCCCTTGCCTACCAAGTGGGAGGCCCCAGCACACCCCACACTCTGTGCCATCACAAAGGTATGGTGACTTGTATTTGAATAAAGCTTTTTTGAAAAGGGTAAAATGATAGAGAAAGTTATTTCACAGCAACACTAATCAGAAACCTGGGGTAAACTCATAGAAAACACATTTAAGAACAAGAAAAATTATCATGAATAAAGGCCAATATTGCATAATGATAGAATGATAGATATCAACTCCTAGTAATACTTTAAGAACTAATATAACTATTTGTGTAGTTTTCTTCATTAGCAATTGTCCAATTAAGGAAGAAAATCCATAAATTAACCTGAAGAGCAATACCACACTTTAAACTATTTACTTTTTAAAAAATTTTCTTTGCTAGGGATTAAAATCTAGGCCTCATGCATGCTAGACAAGCACTCTACCACTGAGCTACATCCCCAGTCTGATACTACTGACTTTTAAAGAATATTTTGTTAAAAAGAACACACATTTCTCTAAGCTCACATGGGCCAATTATCAAAATATACTGAATTCTGGGTGATAAATCATATCTTAAAAATTTAAAAGAATAGTACCCAAACAAAGTATTTTGTCAAGACAATTAAACCAGAAATCAATAACAGAAAGACAGACGGGAAAGTCCCCACACATTTGGAGATCAGGCAACGCAGTTCTTAAATAATACATGGGTGAAAAAAGTAAGCCCCAAGAGAAATTTTTTAAAAAATATTTTGAAGTAATTGAAAATGAAAAAAAATATAATTTTAAATATTTGGAGACTGCAGTGAAAACAGTGCTTACAAGGAAATTTATAACACTAAATGCATATATTATGAAAAGGGACAAATGTAGTATCAATAATATTTTTGCTGTCAAAGGAATCTAATGAATGAGAAGCAATTTAGATAGAGATGAATGTATATATAATTCGTTGTACACCTATGCAATGAAATATTATTTTGTTGATAAGCAGAAATTCATTTTTAAGTCACATGAAATGATAAGTAATTCAAATGCCTATTGCTAAGTGAAAAGCCAATTTGGAAAGACAACATGTATACAAATTCAGCAAAATGTCATTCTGGATGTCTAAACTATATAAAGTAAAATGTCAGATGAATCTGATGTAACTTTCCTATGTACATATAAGGATGCACCACGGTAAATCCCATCATCATATACATGTACAATACTGGGATCCTAATTAGAATAATATATATTCCATGCTTATATAAATAAATCAAAATAGATCCTACTGTCATGTATAACGGAAATAACAAACAAACAGGTAGAATGAAGGGTATTTTTAGGGCAATGAAAATGTTGATATTGAAATAGTAAATATATATTATCATTTATTTGTCAAAATCCATATAATGTACAACACAGAGTGAATCCTAATATATGATCTTCAGCTGATAAAATGTATCTATATTGACTTATCAATTATATGAAACATTTTGCACCAAAATAAGATATTAATTATATGGAAAACCAGAGGAGGGAGGGGGCATGAGAACTTGCTGCTTTCCACACAATTTTTCTATAAACTTAAACTTCCTCTTAAAAAAGGTCTGTTTTTACATATGTAAAGGAATAGATAATTTCTATAAAATACATGGTAAAAGGACGTGGTAAAACTACCATTTTATGCTTAAGGGCATAAAACAACTCAGATGTCTAAAAATTTGAATCAGTTCCTACATAAAAGTTTCAAATTCTAACTACTAAGATTTTTAAGAATAAAAATTGACAGCATATGTCACTAATCAATTCTTGGATGAACTATGAATAATATTTAGTAACTATGACATTAATTATTAAAGTTAAGAATGACATAATCTGAGGTTCACATTGAATTACAAAATGATCCTTCTCAGTGTCTATTTTGTAAAGCTACTTATTGCTCAATAAGAAATACAATAATTTGAGATAACTATGAAAAACTTGTATAGGGTCTTATCTACATATCTATCATATGATGTTAAAACCTCTTGCTAATATTTTCTACTATTAATATATTAATATGTTACCTTTAAAAATGTTGTTCCATTATAGAAATTTGTTCACAAAGGAAAATAAAAGCATAATGTGCTGAGCTAGATTTTCTAAAAGTCACACTTTAAACAGCAAAGTGTCCTGAATTTATGCTAAATTGCTTACTGATTTTCATAGCAGAGCTTTTTCTGCTTTGAGAAGGCCAGACGTTGATATCCCGCAAGGCAATAAAACACTCAAAGGATTGCCTTTGTTGAACTATTGGATAACATTACAGAGTAAACTCCCCAAGGCTCTTGGTGTTTAGAAATACTAAAATCAGCATGCAACAATACATTCAATTGGAGGGAGGGGAAAGCTTCATAATAAAAGCAAATAATTTACTGATTCCCCGTGTAGAATTACAGGACAGAATGATAACTTTATCCAATTTTGTGGTGCGGTATTAATGGTAATAGTTTCTGATTTTTTGAGTCAAAGAACATGTGATTTTAATAATTTTTATTTCTCAGGATTCTTAATGAAGATGTTAGATATAAACCTGAATCCCTGAGTTTTCCAATATAAAAAATTTCACTCAAAGCAAACCCATAAAACAAGGCAACAGCTCCCTAAACTAAAACACTTGTACTTCAAACAAGTACAATGAAAATGATGTATCAGAACACAGGTTTATTTTTATTCCCTTCTGTTGCTTTAAAGTGTGTTCAGTAGTGGTAGTTACTCCACCTGGAAAAAGTCTTGAAAGTAGCCTATCACTCTTCTTGGTTGACATGTAGATACAAGGCTAAACTGTGAAGATGTTAATTTCATAATTGCAACTTTAACTAAAATGTTAAAAAACTCTAAACACAAAAGCCCCCAAATAGTTCTCCCCAAGGTGAAATCTCTGTCTGAGTCATACTGTAGTGTGGCTACTTGCTCAGAAATAGCACAGACTTTGTACTTCTTTTTCCCCCTGAGAATTTCTTCTCTATTTAGTAATTTAAGTTGCTGAAGCTTCCTGAGATAGTCCCTGGACAAGTTATGATTAGAGAAGAGCACATCATCTTACTTGGATTTGCTGCTACACTGATTCCCACTCGGACGCTCAGTTGGAAGTATGGTGGTCTTGGTGGTATAACTACTTCCTCAGTTCCAGGTTCTGACACTGACTGCCACTCCACACAAGCATTCCTCTTCAGAATTCCTTGGACAAGATTCGAAGCAACACCAAGCAGGTTTTCTCTCACATGTGGACCACATTTTATTACTGGGAAAATCTTAGTTTCGTGTGTCACTTGCTTTCAGATAGGAGTATAGAACTTTCTGGGTACAGCAACAACTCAGCTTTGTCTTCAGGCAGCCTTCCAAATGCTCTAAGATGGAGGTGAGACCCAGTGTAATGTGGAGGCTCAGAACAGGGAAACAGACTCAAGGTCGCAGCAGACGGAGGAAGATGCAAGACACAGGATAGTAGACTTGCTTTATTAAGTGGTGGCCACAGCCTCCAGCCTTGAACTAAAGCTTCAGCTCCCCCACCAGTTCCATTTTAGTCCTCACTTTGCCCCCATTTTGTCCCCATTAGCCCCCAAGTCTTTTCCATAGACCCATTTTATAAGCGGCTAAACAAAGAAGATATACTGCCAACGGGTTGCATAATGAGGCACATGCTCAGAAGTTAATGTTTATGACCTTGAGCGTATAATGCTGAATCAGGGTGTTTCTGACCTTGACTACCCTGGCTACATACTAAAAATATAACATAGCCCACCAGGAGCCTTGGCTAGGGAGCCTAACTACAGCTATTTTGGCCCACCCCAACACCCAGGTCACTGCATCCCCCAGTAACAAATATCAAGTCATCTGTGCGGTACTATCATGGATTGATTGGAGGGTTGGATACTTGCCAATCTTTCCTTCTGGGAGCCTTTGTCATCCTGCATATGAATGAAAGCCTGAAGCATATGAAAACTTCTTATTAATGTATTCTCATCTTCTTTACTTGGGGAGTTTTAGTCTATTGTATCATGATGTTCAGATTAAATTTTAAATTTACTACTTTGCACATTATGTTTCCTGCTCCAGGTGGACCTTATTATATTCAATACCTCAGGTAGGTCTCACAATAGTTCCATGAAGAATGCTTTTCTAATTATTCCCAGTTTATTGATTGATTGCAGCACTAGAAAGTGAACCCAGGACCTTCCATGTGCTAGGCAAGCACTCTACCATTGAGCTACAGCCCTACCCCTTTAAAATTTTTATTTGTAGGCAAGATCTCACTAAGTTTTCCAGGTTGGCCTTGAATTTGTAATCCTCCTACTTTAGCTTCTGGAATACCTGGGATTATAATCATGGACCACCATGTTTGGATCATTTCCAGTTTATAACTGAAGAAGTTGAAGATTGGACAGATCAAGTCACTTGTGTAAAATAAAAGGTAGTAAGTGGTGGAGAGTGTTAGGTAATTACTTTTCTGCATTTTAAGAATTTGTGCACCTAATCACTGTCTTATATGCTATATACTTTTTTGATCATCAACCCCAAATACATATGCACCTGTATGGATGAAATAATGAGTAGTGACAAGAAATGTGTAATTTTTTCTGTCCTTTATGTAAGAAGCAGAAATATAGATGACGTATCTGAACTGGAAAATAATAATATATGTCTTGAGTGGCCGAATGTTACCATATAAAATTAGCTAAATGCATGGCATATCTGATTATCCATTTTTCAAAGAATATAAATATTTGTATCAATTTAGATAAAGATTTTAATAGATTTGAATATGCTACTTTTTTTATTTTTCCGCACATTTTTCCTAAAACATTAGTACAACTTGAGATTTTTGGCCTTTAGTTAAAGTTGACAGTTTGAATTTTGAGTGTTTACAGCAAAATTATCTAAGTGGAACAAAGTAAGAGGTGGGAAACAACTATACTAATTTCTTATCAAAGTCCAGCTAGGTATATGACTGGAGTGACAGTTGATATAATCTTGATTCTATTGTAAACAAACACTGCATTCCTGGTACTTGTCAGAGTGTGAACTTGCATTAACCTCAGGCCAAGTTTGTTTGCAAGAAACTGTATGTAACAACCACTCAGGAATGGTACACAAAAATATAATTCATAATTAGAGTATGATATTGAAGGATAAGATTTGGAAATGTATGTATGCTTAATTCAGTTTCAATAATGCATATTTAAGTGTGAAGCTTTCAGTATATGGTGAATAACATGGTAAAAAGAAAGTCCAATGTATTGTTTATAAATATATCTAATTATAACCTTGTTCATGAAATCCTTGTTATTAATGTTTCTCTTGTCTATAGCATTATATGTGGTGTTTTGACTTAAAATTTGAATTTATTTTATATCTATTTAAGTTACTGATTACAGACTTTGGCCAATGGTCAAAACCATACAAATAATTTTTTGTTTCATACTTGGTAAATGGATGAATTTAACATTTTGTACTTTGGTGATGGGCTTTATGGTTTGCTTATTTTAGGTTCCTGTTTTCTATTTTATTTGCCTCATCTTTTTTTTTTCTTAATACATTTCTTATATGGGTTATCTTGCTGAAGATATATAAAGTAATACTTTTAATCATGCCTGATTAGGACAAACTCAGAAATATAAGCCTTTAGATTCAGTTGTATTGATTTCAGGTCCTACCAAGGATCACCTACCTAAGAGAGGTACAGAAAGGAGCAGAGCTCATCAGAAAGTGATCAGGTATGGTACCTGTGTTAAAATGTTTAGCAATGCATTCTCTAAGGACATAATGATTAATTTTAGTTTTTTAATCTTTTACATCTCACATGAGCACAGGAGTTTTGCATATGTATTTAATCATATTTCAGATAAATACACCAGCCATGTAAGAGCTCCATAAACCAAGGGCAAATGTCACTTTGCTATTCAGAATGGAACGTTCTCTAACGTCATTTAAACTTAAGAGAAGTAGTACACAAATGTCATGAGCTGAGTTACAGGATTTTTCTTGAATGCATATCCTTTACAAAAGAAAAACTGATATTAACATGTGCTTAATAATGGCATAATCAAGGGTTTCAGAATCTAAACTGCTCTTATGAAGCAGATTCCATTTTGGTTACTATTTGTTCGATCCAGGAAGGAGGATAGATTCATCTACAGTATTTGTCAAGGGAACATGATGAAATAATAAATGATAAGCAATGATGGTTTCCATTCTTATACTTATGCAATAAATTCTCAAGAGGACATTTATTATGAATACTGTCATTGAAATCACCCTTCCTAGTGTTGACTAGTTCTGAATGCCTTTGAAGATCTGATTACTAAGCACTTCATAAGATGTAGCATGTGATGCTATAAGTCAGCACTGCCCAAGAAGTGCCACAGTGAAATTCCCTTATTGTAAGCAATATTTTAAAGCAAATACTCAAATACCTCCATAAGGTATGCTGAGGTCTTTCAGCATCTTAAGTAATAATAGCTTTTACAATAAATCTGAAGCACATTATTATTCTTTGAATTATGTCAATGGTTATTTAAAGTGTTCCCTCACATGAAGTTATGTCAGTCAATGATACAAATGGGTTTACAGAAGCATTTGTGGCACACACATAGGAAATACTAGAAAATATTTTCCCTTTTCAGCAATACTTTATGCAATCTTAAATGGCCTGATTGCGAATTATGCAATTATATTTGTTGTTTGGTGTAGCCATCTCTCTACTACAAAATTTATCCAAAATAAAACTACATAATACAATCTTATAAATACAAACATTTTAACAATACCAACTGCATACTAATTTGGTATTTGATTTTTGCATAAAGTATTACTGATTATCAAATTATTGAGTGAGCACCATTATAATATATTATGTCCAGTTAACTATTTAAAACAGGTCATCAAAACCAGATATGACCCTAACCATTTACACTGAAACACATTAACTGTTTAGTCAACCAGTCTAATTATTCATTTACTCTGTACAAAACACCACAGAGAAACTGTGAAGAAAACAAACAAAAAATAGAGATCATGGCCATTTCTTATGATGTTTGGTGACAAAAATAATTTTAAAAGGATTTTAAAAGCCACTCTAAAAAAACAGGTAAACAAGAATAAGAGACAGTATTATGTCAGAAGGACAGAATGGATTAGAGAAAAATAATTACAAGTTTTCATGAGTCAATGTGTTATGCTTAACCTAGTTTATATTACTGTATTGACAGAGATGTATGAAAGGGAATGTTTCCTACAATGATTTCCACAGCAAATAACGTGAAGCTTCCAGAAAGTCTTCTCTGTGTAAATGTAAACTCAGTGAATAAATTGGATGGATAAAGAGGGACTGAAATGGAAAGACACAAGGCTATTTAATATGAGTAGATGCAACAACAAAATGCACAGTGGTAAACTAATATTGGGAATCATTTCAACAGTTTATTCTGCTCAAAAACAAATAGTTTTAAGTACAAGAACTTGAAAAACATTTATTACATGCCTGACATTTTTGTAGGATTTTTAAAAATATCAATGTGCTAAATTCTCAAAAACATAACCTATTCAATAGTTATTATTTCCATTTTAAAGATGAGACAACCGTTACCAAAATCTAACAGTTATGGAATAGGGTCATGTGATTTTAAGACCAGATAATCTGGCTCCCAGATTCTAAATCTTTAAGAATTATTGTTATGATACTTTTCTTCAGTGGGAGCATTTTTGAAATGGCCTAAAATAATGTTTGATCATGTCATCATCATGCACAGTCTAGATTTAATAAAATTTCTCAGGCCAGGGTGGTGTGAAAATTACCCTTTGTCATTCATATCTAAGCCACCTGATTTTAGAAGTTCTACTAAATGCTGATCATAGAACAAGGTAGTAAGAAATATTTGTGATCACCTCTAATTATTATTAACTATATTTTGTCTGAAGTCATATTATCTATTTTATCCTTTAAAAATTATTTAGTGATGAATACAGCAAATGGTAATGAACATGTGTGTTCAAAGTACTATATAAGGCCTCAAGAAATGTTAAATAAATGCAGCTACCAAAGTTCAGAAGATTTCAATCCAAGTTTTGTAACATCCTTTCCCTGGGTACATAGAGTCCTCCCTTCATCCTCTCACTTTGCATTCAAATCATTTTTCCAAAAAGAAATTGAAACAAATTAACACTGAGATATGGTGACATCTGAAAGCATTCAGAATATGAAAACATATTTATGATAATAAAGTTTCAAAAACAACTTCAATAATTTATCTCAAAAAGTCATTCCTGACGCATACGTAGAAAAGGCCTACATGGTTGTGTTGGTTATTATATAACAGTGAACAAGTTGGGAATGATCTCATCCCAAATAGTAACACATATATAGCTGGGATCCATGGTTCTCTTTTGAATTTTCATCCCTTTATTCTCAGTCCCAAAGACCACATTTTGACATTCTGTAGTCAACTTTGTGTAATAAGCTAATATTAATGCATTTATGCATTACAACCCTATTTCCTGTTTTTGCCAACATACTTAAAATCCATAACATTGATATGCATAGAATTAGTTCAACTACATTACACTCTCTAGGTAGACTTTCTTAGTTCCCATATATTAAAATGTTTATTTTATTTTATTCAGTTGATAGATATTTTATAACTATTTTGTATTATAGGAAATTGGTAATTATCATTCTTATATATAACAGATAATATAATAGATAAATATTACATAGCTTAATATAACAGGTAATAGTAATTGTTAATCTGTGATACATATACATAAGTTGAATTGCTATCCAAAAGGCCATTACAAAAATCACTTCACAAAGTGGGTGAATTATTTATCATCCTACCAGTACTACATTAGTTTAAGTTTTGTTTTATTTTTAATGGAGAGACAATAATTATATATATTTAATGGGTGAGATATGATGTTTTGTTACATGCATAGATTGTGCAATTATCAAATCAACCTTATTAGCATATCTTCATCCTAAATATTTATCTTTTGTTGGTAGTGAGAACATTTAAGTTCCATTTTTTCAGCTATTTGGAATAATACTATACTGTTAACTATGGTCACTAGGCTGTCTTCACAATGGAGCACCAGAACTTACTCCTTCTGTCTAACTGAAACTTTGCATCATTTTACCAATGTTCCTATTTTCCTCTCTTATTCCACACCACTCTTCTGTCAACCACCATTTTATATTTTCTAAGTTCCACTTTTTTAGAATCCGCATGTAAGTAAGATCATACACTGTTTGTCTGTCTGTACTTGGCATATTTCACTTAATATAACAGCCTTTGGATTGAGTCATCTTGTCATAAATGACAGAATCCTCTGCTTTCATACGGCTACAGTATTCCATTTTGTATGAAAGTCATATTTTTTTTAAAAAATCCATCCATTAATTTTTTTTTTTAATTTTGGTACTGGGAATTGAACCCAGCGTACTTAGCCAATGAAACACATCCCCGCCCTTTTAATTTTTTCTTATTTTTATTGTGAGATAAAGTTTCTCTGTGTTACTTATGGCCTCACCAAGTTGCTGAGGCTGACTTTGAACTTGTGGTCCTCCTGCCTCAGCCTCCCCAGTCACTGAGATTACAGGCATGCACCACCATGATGCCTGGTTCATGTACTCTTTAATGGTCATGTTGGTTGTTTTCATATTGTGACTATTGTGAACTGTGCTACAATAACATGCAAGTGCAAATATACCTGACACACTGCATTCAACTGTGCATATGTATACAAAGGTGAGACTACTGGATTGTATAGTAATCCTATTATTGGTTTTGTGAGGAACCTCTACACTATTTTCTGAATTTCTTATTGGTTCTATTTTAAATGGGAAAGCAAGGTTTTTTTCAGATTGTTCATTGTGTATAGAAACACTAATAAATTTTGTATGTTGATTTTGTATCCTGAAATCTTACTGAACCCTTTACTAGTGGTATTTAGAATTTTCTATATATAAGATCATGCTATCAGCAGTCAGTAATTCACTTCTCCCTGTACTTTTTGATTCCTTGAATTCGAATTTATTTTTCTCCCATATCCATTGCCAGCATTTGATATTTTGATATTATCTGTATTTAAAAATATGTATTTCAATTTTTAGATTATAGTTACTCTCACTTTCTCTCTCTCTCTCTTGCTCTCACTCTTTTATCATCTGTTTTTCTCCCAAACTCTCTCTTTTCTACCTCCTTTAATTAGTATTATTTCTTTACTCATGGAAGAGGCATGGCATTAGATACTCGAATTGCTTCAAGTAGTATATTCCACTCTTCCATATTTTCTAATTGATGTCAGCAATCCTTAAAATTCTTTCCTTCCTTTAGGTAATGAAACCAAATATTAATTTTTGCAAGGCTGAATTTTCATGTGATTGCAGATATTTTATATTTTTATATTTAAATTCTTTAAAATTCATGTTGAGATTGAAAGTCAATTTTGTTTGTAATACATAAAAATATGGTTGTCTGAATGACATCCATTTGGAAGGGGTCACAAAGCAGGTGGAACAATATTAAAATGCATGAAATTAAGCTCAGGTATTTTTTAAATGTGCTTTTTTACTTAATGAAAATATTTGTGGACTGAAAAGAATTTACAATACTGAAATGATGCATTATGAAAAAAATCACAAAGGAAATAGGGGTCTCTAAGTAAT
The DNA here is from genome assembly GCA_020662805.1 of Glaucomys volans. Classification (NCBI taxonomy): domain Eukaryota; kingdom Metazoa; phylum Chordata; class Mammalia; order Rodentia; family Sciuridae; genus Glaucomys; species Glaucomys volans. Next base: position 143,954 of record JAJEJO010001853.1, on the reverse strand, counting down.
TTGGGATAAACATAATAATTTTAAATAAATAGTTATAATTTGTAAAAATTAAGGGAAAATCATGTTGACTATTTTATAATGTTAACTTCATGAATGTCTGTAAATTTGGATTTAGATAGTAGGGTTTAGGGATATATGAAGAAGAAAATAAAAGGAAGAGGGCAAAAGCTCACCAGAAAAATAGAAAAATAAAAGAAGTAAAGATGTAAAATATGTTTAACATAACTCAGACATGGACATCATTTTCAAAAAAACAACCCTAAATTATCCTGGCATATAAATCAAAGCTCTAAAATATAACATTAGCAAATCAACTATTGCTACTTACAGATATTGGAATGGTTTGTTTGTGGTGAAATGTTCATTTAGCCAAATGAAATTCACTAAATAATAGGTTCACAAACAAAGGAACAAGACATTTCTAATTTTTGTCCTTGCTTTAGCTAATTTCCTTAATCCTCTATAATTATTCCTCTTGGTTGTCTTTAGGTAATAGCTCTCTTTACATTGTGGTCATGACTTTTGATTTGTTCAGCTATTTGAAAGTAGAATATTAAATAGCAAACAGCAATTTGAATTTTTCCAGTTAAATAGATAATTTTAGAAACATTATAGATCTTAAAACATAAGAAAGAAGAAAGCAGCATTAGAAATAGTGATTAAATTTTCATCTTATCCTCTACAGAAAGCAATATCTACATTTCATCCTTAAGACAAACAGCATCCCTGGCCAGTGCCCCTCTGAACATGTCATTATTGGTGTAATTATTTACTTTGTGTTTGTTACATCACGTATGTGATTGCCTTTGTTTGTTAAGGGTGTCTGAAAATTATGGGGCTGACAGGGGCAATGGAATGCCAGGAAAGGACTTCACTGAGAGCAAGGCTTCCTGGAGGGACCCACTGCAGAAGGACATCAGATAGTTTTCAAGTTATGTGACAAGAGGGCAAAGAAGGCCAAAGGGTACTCTGAATTTTGGGATGGTCATGTAACACAACCCAGCACTTGAAACTGAAAAAAGAAAAATAAAAGTGGTCAAAGAGTTTAGAAAAAAATGAAAAGACAAACAGCATCTTTGAAGAGAATTCTCTGAATATTTATATTTAATTGAAAACACTTTATTTTTTTCAGTGATAAGTATTTGGAGTTTTGTATCACTTCACTATCATTTATTATCATGCTATTTATAAGAGATTTCAAAAAATAATGCAAATACATATCATAGAGGTAACCTTAATTTTATTTTCCTGTGAGAGAAGTCAAAGCAATGAGACTTTTCCCTCATAATTGATTCATCTACAAACGATTCTGTTAGGCGCATGCAAATATTTATCATGCAAATTTATCCAGCAGGAATATTCAAAATTTAGAAAATGTAAAAAATTATTAATTACTTTAAAACTATAATTCCATTTAATATTTATTCCTGATATTGATTATCCTAGAATGATTTTTTTGAGAATTCCATTGCATTATGTTATTGAAATGGAAAAAAGTGTATATAGGATCCGATGTCCTGTCAGAGTTTACATACACTAGTGCTTCCTGGCTTATTACATATAGTTGCTTTCTTCCTTTTGTGAGATAGGTTTTTATTCAAAAGTATAGTATCTGCTTTAAGCATAACGTTTTTGGCAATTGTTAAATGCAACTTCATGTATTTCCAATATTCTGTAATTCCCCATGTAGAAAATGAAGGCCTTCCCTGAATAAATCTGAATCTACACCATTGAGCTAAGTGTCTACTAATTGGATGGATGGGGAAGGAAATTAACCTAAGAATTATCAGGGGAAGAAACTTACAGACAGCAAACTTGCATTAATTATTATAGCCTCAAAGCTACTGATCCTGAGATAAAATTTCTAAACTACTCTGCCTCACAGTAGTTTGATGATGAATCACATAGAGAGTGTCACTATTTGAAAGCAAGTGATACCACTTGCCTTGGCCTTGGGTTCAAGTCCGTGGATGGAGAGCACTGGCAAGAGCAGGCAGGTGGACTGCCTCTTCCCCTGCATTCATCAACGCACTGGGTTTCTGTAAAGTTTACCAAAGGAAAAGGCACAAAATCCCCCTTCCCTCGCTTTGTTTTCAATTACATTGATTGCTGAAAACAATAAATATAAGTACATAATGTAAACGCAGACATTATGAGATTTGAGAGGGTCGCTGCAAATATAAAATGATGCATCCATTTGATTTGTGGCATTTAAAACCTTAGAAATCAAAATGTTTGGGGACTCCATCCCTGAACCTAATTTCCTCCCCTGTCCTATAAAATACATTTATAGTACTTTACTCTTTCTAGTAACAAACAAATGGAAAAAAAAAAATCTAAAGGGATTGCTCTTGAAAATATTCCTTATTTTAGAGTGCTGACAGGATTTTAAAGGTCGGTTCCAAACGGAAACACTGAGGACTCACAATCTTGTGTATGAGGACTGTATGTGCTGATCATGTTCCCAAAGATACAACCCTCAAAGCCTTGATCTTAAATGCAGTAATCTGAAAGTTCTAAAAGCATAGTCTAAAAACCCCAAATCACAATCTTTTTTTTTAAAAAAAGTGCAATGTTCTTTCTTTCTTCCTTCTCTTTTTTCCTTTCTTTCTTTCTTTCTTTCATTATTTCTCAAATATTTTTGTTTTTTAGATATACATAACAGTAGAATGCACTTGGACATATCATATACACATGGAGTGTAACTTCCCATTTTTGTGGCTGTACATGATGTGGAGATACACTGGTCATGTACTTATAAATAAACGTAGGAAAATTATGTCCCATTCATTCTGCTGTTTCACATTCCCATTCCCTCACTTCCCTCAACTCCCTCTTGTCCAATCCCATGAATCTTCCCTCCCCTTGCCTATTGTGATTCAGCATCTGCATGTCAGAGAGAAAATTCAGCCTTTGGTTTGGGGGGAATTGGTTTATTTCACTTAACATGATAGTCTCCAGTTCCATCCATTACCAGCAAATGCCATAATTAAATTATTCTTTATGGATGATAATATTCTATTATGTACATGTGCCACATTTTCTTTATCCATTCATCTGTTGAATGGCACCTAGGTTGATTCCATAGTTTAGCTATTGTGAATTGAGCTGCTCTAAACTTTGATGTGCCTGTGTCACTGAAGTATGTTGTCAAATCTTGAATGATTGAAATGACAAATACTGAAATGATGAAAGCTGAAATCAAATCTCTCACACACTCACACACACATATATGCACATGCAATTTCATGAAAAGAAAGGAGGGTCTATAAGGAGGAGAGAAAGCCAAACTCTGGGAAAAGGATTTACCACCCAACAGAGCAACAGGGAAAACTTCAAGCCTGTCATTTGTCTCCATTGGCATTCCTTCTAGCTGATGAAATTCCAGAAGCCTTAAGGAAATAAAGCCACATTTTCCTGAAGAAACCTGTGCAGGAACTGAATGATTCAAAAATAATTATGTGCATATTTGAATGAGAAGATAAATGAAGGCTTTGCTTTTTGATCACGAGTGTTCTTCCCACCAAATCTGCAGGCTATACAAGAGTGCATGTGTAATGTGTAATGTGTAATTTAACCACACCCAAACCAACTCAAAAATCATGGCATAGAATTTGGGGAAATTTGATAGGGAATGCTTTTGTTGTTTACATATCAAATCATAGAATAATTTCAAAAAGAGGGGCTAAACAAAGAAAATGAATATGAAAGTATTCTCAGAGCAAAGTCATTTCCCTGCAAAAGAAACAGAAACTGATATTCATTGTGATGCAAAACTTCAAAATATAATTAATGATCATTATAATTTGGCAGCTCTCATAGGCTGCTTCTGTCCAATTGCCCATAATCTATCCCTGTAATGCACTTTGCAATATGTCAATTTTTTTTCTCAGTCTTTTTTAATAATCTTGTCTGTCTCTGTTAGCATTTTTCTATCATTGCAAGTTATCAGAATTTTCTTTTACAATTCACAATGCTGTTTTTCATCTTCACATCATTTAATACTAGGGTTACAAATTGTTTAAAAACTTTCAGAGAATTCTAATTAATTTTATGTGTTTTTTTACAAATCTGATTCCACAGAAGTGTCTTATCACAAAATTGGCATTGTGTGTAAGTTCTGTGCATGTATGTAAAATATATTAAATCTTTGTAAGTTAAGTGACACCTTTTATGCACTTCTGTTTTTGTGAAAGATAAAATTTCTTAAGATATTTGCTTTTTGGATGACTGGATATGTGGTGGTGACCCATTTATAGTTTTTGATCGATCTTGTCAAAATATGTAGGTTGTAATGGTGTTTCGGAGCATGACAGGTATAAAGCTGGGTGCACATAATCATCAACCCTAGTGACACGCACTTCTACACTTTCCTTTTGACCTATTTTTATAACTGTGATTCATGTTTTCTTAACTGTTATATTTTTGTCACTGTCATTAGTGTACCTCAGTGTTTATGCTTACAAAGTTATCTTATTTTTGTCTATTGTTTAAAGTGTCCCATAAAGTTATATCATGTTTTAATGTTTCTCAAATAAACACTCCTTTAAAATGTAAATGAATATGTTTTGAGAACTTTTTTTTTCCAAAACTACTTTGTGGGTATTTTAGAATTCTGTTATTTTGTTCTTTCAAGATTGAATGTTTTGGGATTAAGAATCTCAATACTGTCTTTTAGGATGATGACTCAAAACTGAGGAGAGAGACATAGATGATCTAGATTGGTCCCAGAATACTTATAGAGAATCTACATGAATGGATGGCCTCATGATATTTAGGCAATCTCCTGGAGTATATTAATCATTTTCCTCCTTTTAGGAGCAAAGAACTATGCTAAAATTTTTATTATTTAGAAAATACTTGGAATGCATTTAATTTCTGATGTCACTTAAGTAATGTCCATCTTGTCTTTACATCCTAAAATGGTAATGATCAAGCCAATGAAAGAAGAATTGTTGAATAGAATAACATTCCTACTTATGATTGAGATGCTATAAAGACAATAGC
>JAJEJO010001853.1:105226-129844 GCA_020662805.1 Glaucomys volans | reverse complement strand
TGCTGACCAGTGTGGTGTTGGGCAATTTACCTAACTGTTTCATACCACAGTTTTCTTCCTCTGGAAAATGAGGGAATAAAGATAACAATCCCCCCACATGAGGCTGCAATGTATAAATCAAGTATTGTTGCTTATAATGCACTTGGAAGAGTACCTTCTACCTAGGATGCATTATATAAGTTTTTTAAATAAAATGAATACAGCACAACATTTACTTTATTAACACTGAGCATGTTACTTATTTATCCCTATCAGTTCACAGAAATATACTTGATCTTTTTAATGACTCTTTATTACTATAGTGCATTTATAATTTATTTAATGATGACACTTATGAAGAATATTCAGATTATTTATAATATTTGTATTATAATTGTAAATGCTGCTGCCATGAGACTACTTGTACAAACATCTTGGTGTAGATGGAGAGAGAATTTCTGTAAATTAAATTATCACAGAGTGGTTATTTTTAATTTTGACAGATACTGCCAAATTATCCTTGAAATGAGCTAAACAATCTCACACTGTCAAAGAGTAAATAAGACTTCCCATTTCCCCAGCTATTTCAATGCTGAAAATGTCTCCTCCAACTCCAATAGTATCAGGATACTATTTCCTTCAGTTTTAATACCTTCAGTGTACAAAAACAAAAGTTGTTTGAAACAAGAGTTCAGGGAAGTCTGTTTCAACCAAAGTACTACTATAAACCCATTGTAGCATATATGTGCTTTCTTGTCAACACTTTCTTCTGTCAAGTAGGAAGTCCTGCATTGAAATCATAACATAGGAGTGTTACAAGCTAGATACTGTAAAGTGTGAATGAGGGAGAGAGAGGACAATTTTCTTTCACAAGCGCTACAATTTCAGTACTTGTTAATTTCAAAGACTGTATCCTAAAGAGCCTCATGAGACCTTGCAATGTGAGCAAAAAGAGCAATTGTAAGAATTATTGGAAATAATGTTTCCTCATTTTATCTAGCCACACACACACACACACACACACACACACACACACACAAACCCAGTAACTCTCTCTGCCTTATATATCTTTCTTATATGGAGGCTATTCCTATGTTAATTATTACTGGAAAAAAATGGTAGAGTACAGCACTTTAGAAAGCACAGAATATTAGTCATTAGTCAAGCATGATTCAGCAAAACCATGAGACCAACCCCATTGCCTAATGACACTGTGATAATTCACTAAGTTGAGAGATCAATAGTAGAATTATTGTTCTGAGAGCCTTGAAGGAGAGATACCTATCCACTACACTTCCCAAACTGAGTCATCTTATAAAACAGAGCAGTTTCAATAGAAGATACCTGCAATTTAACCTTCTGCCTAAAATACACTGGTGCTTTTGTAAAATCTAACACTAAGATACATTTTTTTAAAAAGAACACTGCAAAATGTAAGAATCTAGTCATTTTTTTTAGTCAAGAATGAACTGCAATGTCTGTGGTTGTATCTTACTAGCAGAATACTTGCTTAGTGTATGTGAGGCACTGGGTTTGATCCTTAGCACTACATTAAAAAAATAATAAATGCAAAAACAAATAAAATAAAAGCATGTTGTCCATTTACAACTGTAAAAAAAAATTGGACTTCTGTATGGCGGAGATTACTACCTGTAAAATGCTACCAATAAGATGTCATTAACTTAATTCAAGTCATAAAATCGAGTTTAAAATTGCTTACATTGAGTGAAGGGGTTATTCTCTTCCACAGTGATTAATTTATAAAATACTAAATTTTGACATATTAAAATATGGTGCCTGATGAAAATTGTTATTCTTTGTAATGCAAGCAGTACATTTTGTAAGGATTCAAGTTTGCACAACATAGACATCATTGACAGGGTTGAATTTTCTCTTGATGTTTTTGAAGAAAGCATCATTCAATTAGACAAATTCAGATAGACAAATAGAAAAGATTAGGTGATTGAGTAATATACTATTGGCTGTAAACATTGAGTTCAATAAAAAGAACAATATTTTCATGTGATGTAGACTTGACCTGAATTCCTGGGTTCTCTTATTGCTAGTGTTCAGTTTTAAGCCACACCTAAATCATTATTTCTTTTTAAATATAGAATACCATCAACTAAATGCTTAAATTATTGACTTGTTTTAGACTTTTTAAATTTGAAATTAATAAGAAATTTTTGTCCAGTGTGGTAGTGTAGACATTGCTTAGATTTTCAACATGTTTTGGAGTACCATTTTTCTTCAACTAGGAATTTATTTCAGACAAAATGTCATCATCAGGTGAATCAAATCAGAAAGGAATTTTTGTTTGTTTGCTTAACAAATATTTGTTTTTAAAAGTCATTACATACAAGCATAAAATGGGAATGATGGAATCATTCAAGGACATGTAAAACTGCCAAAATACAAAGAACATTGACCAGGAAGGAAAGGCATTTAGAGAACAGGCAATCATTGGAGCAGCTGCACCTGGGCTACAGCAAGATGGTCTGATGATCACAGTGGCAGAAGGTTTCCTCCACCATGAAGAGCAGAGTCTAGTGGGAGGGGTATCTGCTTCAGGACAAGGTGGAGGAAGAGGTGAGAAGAGAAGAAAGAGATTTCAAATACAAACCCAAATTGCCTGTACTAAGGAGCTTATTATTAGTTCAAACACATAATAATTTGTTTCTGATTCTGATTAGGAAAGCATGTCAGAAAAGTGTATTAGTATAATGGTAACCACTTAGATCATAATCAATGGATCAACATCTGGACTTCGGACATTTTTAATGAAATGGAAATGAGACATTTCAACAAGGTATAACAAAAAATAGAAATTTTACCATGATATTATTGATTTTGATACACCAACTTTTGATTTCCAAATATAAGTGGACTCAATGTACTGGGAGAAAAAAAAGCTCTAAATTTCAAGACAGATTTGGGATTAAGCTGCTTCTCACACGCAAAGCACTATGGAACATAGTCTAGGAGGAGTAGATGCCAGGATTCCTTCCTTGTATTATTCACTCATCTACCACTCTCCATTAACTTAATCAGTAAGTATTTATTAAGTGGCAAAAGTATTTCAAACACTCCTGTAACAACTTTTAAAGATACAGTGTTAAGTGATTTATTTTTTATTTTGTACCTTATATGCTAGTGGAAGACAATGGAAAAGAAAAACATTAGGTAGTGCTAAGTGCTACTAATGGAAAGTCAGGATGCAATGTTGAAAATGACAAAGGTGATATTTAGATCAAATTATTCAGGAAAAACATCTTTTTCATATCAGGAAGATTTGCTGAAAATATCAAACTGGTACACAAATTTATTAACAATTATTCTTAAAATATTATAACTCTAACATCATTGTATTGATTTTGTCACATATTTCACGATGTTAATTTTATTCTCCAGGCAATTCTGAATATTTCAGTTAATAAGTAAAGCATTAACATACATTGCAATCCAGGGAAGAAAACTATTTGGAGATAATTACAACATTAAATGAGTGCATTAGTCTCAGTTGTTCAGAGAAATTGAATCAATAGTGTTCACAATAGGAGATTTATTATGGGAATTGACTGTGATATTGAAGGCTGAGAAGTCCCCCAGTATGCCCTCTGTAAACTGAGGAACTGGAAAGTCAGTACAACTCAGTTCCACTCTAAAGACCTGAGAACTTGGTAAAGGAGGGTCGGTGACAAAGACCTCAGATCTGAAAGCCAGAGAACTGGAACAAGATAAGTGTCTTCACTCAAGTGAGAGAATCTTTCCTCCACATTGTTGTTTTCTGGGCCCTCAATGAATTGGTGATGTTCTCTCACATTGGTGTGGGTTGATCTTTATTGAGTATACTGATTGAGATTCTAATTCCTAAATTCTTCTAGAAACACTATCACAGATACATCTGGAAATAATGTTTTACCAGCTACTCTGACATCCCCTAGCACAAGAATCATCTTGATACATGCACTTAATCATTTCGATGAGTTCTGATGTTGTAAAACATTGATAATATTCTTGGTAAAAACAACCAAGTTTGAAAGTGAAGAATTCAAACTGTCTATTGAGTCAATAAAAAAAAATCATTATAGATTTAGTTTCTTTTAAAAATTAGTTGCCTCAGCAACTTAGCAAGATACTAAGTAACCTAGCAAGAACCTATCTCTAAATAAAATGTAAAGAAAGGATTGGGGATGTATCTCAGTGGTTAAGTGCCCCTGGGTTCAATTCTTAGTACCAAAAGAACAAAAAAACAAACAAAAAAATGAATTATTTATGGAAATTAGATTAAAAATGTCAAGTTGCAATTATGTTAATACAGTTTGAAAAAAGCTATATAAACAATAAGTATTTATTACTTTTGCATATATTTTCCATATTTGAAAACTGTACATAATTAAGATAATTCTTTTTTATGAGCTTCTAATACTCTCAAAAAATTTTAATATCATGTTTTATATACTTAGTCAAATTATTCTATAGTTTTTTAATTCTCACATTTCTATCTCTTTTGTAAGGACTACATTGAATGGTATATTTCACAATGCAAATGCCTCATATAATTTACCCATGATAGAATGTAAATTAACTCAGAATAAACTCTAAAAATCCTACTTCTAGAATGGTTCCATTTTCTCACCTTGCAACATGATGGCTTGAGAATAAAGCATTTTAAAGCCACTGATAAAACTGGGTCATGGGAGATGGAGTGTGGATCAACAGTTGAAAAGTTTCCACAACTGGGAAACAGACTTGATAACAATTCTGAACGTAACCCTATCTTGTCTATTAATGACCTTGAGTGCTTATGCATTCCATGATGTAGGGCCTCACCTTTTTTTCTTTTTTGAAACATTTTCAAAAGCTGGCAACAAATTAATTCAACACACACCAATCTCAGTTTCCACTATCTTCGATAGAGGGTTGAAAACAGATGTGCCTTGATGTTTTCTCAATGCCAGAGAGTTAGCCACAGCTATTCCTATCCTGGGAGCAACTCTGTTCTCTATCTCGATACTTATTCTGTGACATAACATGACATTTAACACCTTACACTGGCACAAAAATTCAGTTCATGGAGGCTGAATGTAGATTTGCTAATATACATTTATGTCTTAGGTGAGATGTCTCATAAATAGATTTCTGTAGATGAATTATTTCAAAGGAATGGAAATAGAGACTCTTTCAGGTTAAAATTAGGTGTTCCATCAATTATATTCATTAAGGAAATAAATATGGTATCATGGTTAGCAATTTTAATCAAGAGAAAAATATTAGAACACATCTGATTAATATGATTAATAAAAGAGTAAGAGATAGGGCTGCACGCAGAAAGAGACCACTGTCCTACTGCTATTCCTGTATTAGTGTACTTCTATTTCACACATGTCATGTATTTATTTATACTTGGCTAGTTCTCTGTATCCTTAGGGATAGTTTGTGAAAAAATATACATATGTATTAAATTGTGACTTTTTCAAAGAAGGTGTTCTTAAATTAGAAAAATTTAACTTTCTGCAATTATGTACATAGTTATACATATAGAATATTAAGAAGGTTTAAGGAAATAAGGTGTTATGGTTTGCTTCTGGAATATCCCCCCAAAACTCATGTACCGAAAGTCTTGGTCCTCAATGCAGCAGTGTCCAGAGGTTGAGTTTTTAGGAAGTGATTGCATGCTGAGGACTCTGATCTCATCAGGGTACCAGGGACATGCCCAGGAAGGGTTTATCTTCTGCTTGCCATTTTCTCTCTGTTTTCTGGCTGCCATGAGTTGAGTGGCTTTCCTCCACCAAGCCCTTCTGCCTTGATGTTCTGCCTCACCTCAGACCCAGAGCAATGGGGACATCCAACCATGGAATGAAACCTCTGAAACCATGAACCAAAATAAATCTCTTCTCCTTTAAGTCATTGTTAAATATTTGGATCATAGTGTAGAAAAGCTGACGACCACACAGGGAAAGTACAGTAGAGACATGTGATCCTTTAATACATTTGGATGGATGGTAAAGAAATAAATGTGTGAATGATATTAGTTACATGCAGCAAGGAAATAGCATTATTAATTGGAGTAATTTCCCAAATAAACAAAACAAAATATCTTAGCAGGAAAGTCTGGTTTTGGAAAACTACTGTATACTAATATTGGTATCAGATTTAGTCACTGATAAAATAAATTCCCTTTGCAATAGTTATAGAAATATAGTTGGCCAATCCTTTTTTATATATGCTGAAAATAACCTGTGTTTCTAAAGCAGTGCTCAATCAGAATTCTTTTTTAATATAAAATAAACCTCAAACAAGGAATAGAAAACCAGAGAAGTCAAGAATTAACCTTATGTCAAAATCTCCTTAGTAACTGTCAATGCATGGACCATTTTTTTTTTTTTTTTTTTTTGGAACCAGGGATTGAACTTGGGCACTTGGCCACCGAGCCATATCGCTATTTTGTATTTTATTTAGAGACAGGGTCTCACTGAGTTGCTTAGTGCCATGCCGGTGCTGAGGCTGGCGAACCCACGATCCTCCTGCCTCAGCCTCCCTAGCCACTGGGATTACAGGTGTGTGCCACCACACCCAGCTTGCAAGGCCATTTAATTGAATCTCCCTAAGACTCAATTTGTACATCTTTAAGATTTCTATTCTAAACACCTGTACTTATGAGATATGTATTGAACACTTTCTCCTGTGTCTTTGAGGATATACACACACCTAAATAGTTCTTCATCCTTTCAACTGCTTGCTAATTTTCAGTATACACTAAATGGATGATATCGTTCAACAGACTCCTCTGGGTAATCCATCACTGGTGCTGACTCCATCACAGCGTTTGTGAGGTAGGGCTCCTCTCTGACTTGAGGTATGCTTATCTCTAGAAGTCCTCTTTCTTCTAAATCTGTCACTTGACTGACTTCAACCTATTACTCAATCTTGATGTGTGAATTTAGCTCACTCTGACTTTAAATTAATACTCCATAAACCCTTAACGTTTCAGGACAATCTGGTTTCAGAATTCCTCCTCAATTTGCTGCACTATTTCATTCATTTTCAGCCTTGGTTTATTTCATTATCCTGTTAAATGCGATGCTATGGAGTAGAAGTAAATCTATTATGTTTGGTCTATGTGACTATTAGGCATATACAAGGAAAGGGCAATATAAATTTCCTATTTGACAATCTTATTGCAGTAATCAATATAAACATATATAAAACAAATTAGCTCATGCTTAAGTGAGCTTTACAGAACTACTGTGGCATAATATAGAATAAAAAAAAAACCTAATTGGTTAACGTTTTTATCAAAAAATTCTTAAATGGCCAAATTAAATCATTTTATCATTATAATCAAATTTATTTCACCATCTAGTTTTTTCCTTTTTGTGTGCTAAATAAAGTGCTATGGTTTCCTTGTTCTAGAAGTTTTCAAAAAGGGAAATTTTATACTCTGGAGACCTGTTTTATCTGCCATAAGTAAGGGAATGCTGCTGGCATCTAGTGGGTACAGGCGAGCCAGGATACTAAATCTCCCACAAGATGCAGAACAGTTTCCACAACAGAGTCATTGAATGCTTAAGTGTTGGTAGTTCATCAGTAAAGAAACCTGATGTTACATTAACCGAGGGCTAATATTATAGTTCCAAAAGTAGAGGTGAGAAGGGTTTTTTTTTTTTTAATTTTAATCTGAATAATCTGGTCTTTACACAGAGAATCTAATCTTGATATGTGTGAAGAATGAAAACCTTATTGAATATTGGATTCTGTGCTTGGAGGATCCATAGTGAAGAAAAGAGAAAGAGAATGAAGGAGAAAACATTAAAATTTTCACTCTCCCCTGTCAGTACTTATAAGATGACCTCAGATAAGAAGATGAGAGTGTTTTTGGAAGCCTCTGGGCCTCCATTTTCTTGTCTGAGAGAAACACTACTTCCATCTTGGCAGTAACAACTGCTGCTGGAAACCAATTTATTTTCTATTGCTGCAAGTTGACTTAGAAAGACAGTCATCAGGTCACTTCTCTTTATGAGCCAACTGGGTGCTTTCAGTACATTCCCTTTTGCAAAAACCTCATGAAATGAATGTATTGAAACAGAATGTGCACAGAACAGTATTTTGCACATAGCATTTAATAAATTTGTTCTTTTTATTATTTCATATCAAATCTACAGGAAGAGGCAAGTATCCAGGTCATTTAACAAGAAATAGCTAAAAGTAAATAATATTCTTAAGCTTTGATCATGACATTAACATCTAAATTCAAACTATTCTTCTGCAGTCCAAGAGTCTCAAATTCCTATGTAAGACCTACAGACTTTAATTTCTGGAGAATCAGGTGCTTAAGCCAAGTTATCTTGCTGTATGTGGTATTTGTTCTAAAGCCTATCTGGTGATATTCTGTACATTACACAGTTTTTCCAATATGATTACATCATATACATTGGGATCTCTTAGTTAGAAATCAGCTTTTTATTCTTTACATATTCTTATTTACCTCAAAAATCACCCCACATAAAGCATTATTATCTAATTTTAGAAAATTGCTGAAAATGACTAAACATTATAATAAATGCTTAGACTCAACCCTTAGACAATACCTATTCGCTTGATTTAAAACTAAGGGCCCTTCTCATCACACAGTGGAAATATTTGATCAAGACTGTATTAAGAACCACAGTAAGACAATGGGGGTGATCAGTCCTACCATCTTAGATGTATGATGAATTATTTTTTGCATAAACAAAATCTATGTAATTTTGAGAAAAAAATCCTATATTATAATAAAAGAAAATTAACTCTTCAAGTACAGTAAAAGTTCATGTTTACCTAAACTTTACATGAAATAATTTAATTCTATCTAAAGCAAAGATTTTAGTTGAATAAAATTTAATTTAGTTGACTGGCCAATATTCATTGTGTTCTTCATATTATAAATCCATTATTTTAATCATGATGACATATACAGCCAAATTTTTATGGTTGGTTAATTTGCCATGAGTAGCAATCTGGGGGTGAAATTTGAGAAAATCATTTTAGAGAGGGCTGATTTAACTGAAAAGAAAATTTTCATGCTTATACTGTTTCAATACTTATTGCCCTTTCTGTTTAAAAAGTGGACATGCTGGCTGAAGCGCTAGCAGCCTTGCTGTACCATGAGGACACTTTGAGAATGGAAGCAAAGCATTATATATTATCATCCATGAGGTTTGGGTTAACCCAAATCCCTGATTAACATAAGCTGCCATACTAACTCTTACCTATTTGCCTTAGGCTTCTTTTACATGAGAAAGACATACATCACTATCTTAGTTAGGTCTACATTCTGTGCCGTTTGGTATGTGCTAAAATAAATTCCAGCAGATACTGCTGGCTGAATCACCTATAACTTACGTTAAAAAAAAAGGAAAGTGAGAAAATTCATATTATGTGCATAATGAAGAAAAATGTTTAAAATCTGCCAACGTAGCTATTAAATAATCCATTACATAATTTAATTTCCAAAAAGGTCCTATAATTCACATCCAATAATTATCTCCATTTTATATGGGGAAACTATGTTTTAGGTGAGTGACATGACACATAGCCAGTAAAGGGCAGAACTAAGTTTAATTCTAGGTTGTATCTTCCAAAATGGTTTCATGTAAGGTAAAGTAGTTTTTCCCCCTCTTTTGCTTATTTTTTGTGGTGCTGGGGATCAAACCCAGGGTCTCACAGAGGAGAGGTCTACCACTGAGCAAATTCCCTTCCCAGGTAAGGTGATTGTAATTCATGACCTTTTGAGAAAAGAGAGATGAGATGAGTGGATATTAAGGCTAGCCAAAATGGCAAACATTTATTTAAATATTTCGTATATAATTTAAGGGAACTTGCTAGGAGTTTGTACTTCATGGATTTAGATTTCCATGAATTCTACAGTTTAAAACTATATACAGAACTTGTATAAATGTAACTTTTGGTCTTTTAAGGATCACTAATGCAATTTACATATTCTATAGAATGAAAAGCAGTATCGGCCAAACTGCTCTATGTTCTACGGAAGAATGTATTGCAAAACAAATGGTAAGAGTTGCTGTAATTATCCAACACACTCAAATTTTTTGGTTTGATTCAACTATGCTCATCTATATAAGATGTAGAAATTATGTATTTGTAACAAGTCCTTCTCCTATGGAAGAGAACAACTCATAAAATAAAAAACAAGGTGTTTTAAAAAATCAAGAAATGCTCCAGCTTGAGCAGAAATATATTCACTGTATGCATTTTCCTTATTCAGTGATCATTAATAGTGATTAGAAAGGATAACTTCCTGCATACACAGAGGATAATTTACCTGGGGATCAACCGGGTTCACAGGGGGCAAGGCTTCCAGTGAATACCCATTTTTACAGTGAATTAAGAGGCTAAATTGATCATGTCTTTGACCCAAGGTGAAGTAGATGGCTGCTGTCTGTCTAGGTCTGCACCTGAACTACTGTTGTTAAGTAATTTCTAATGAACATAGAGTTGGAAACTTACTATATTAGTAGGTAGCTATAATCTATTTATTTAACCTAAGGACTCATTGAGTTATTGAAGGTTCTTGTTCTTTTTATGAAATTATACCATTGCATTTCTTGGGAATATATGTCTTTCACAAGCTTACTGGCCTCTACTAGCAGGTAAGGACACTGAACCTTTCCACATAGTGAGGATGGTAATGAAGATGTATGGTCCTTTTTTTGATAAGGTATTATCATTACTTCATTATTCCAACTGGAGCTTCAAATATGACATGACCTTGCTATTGATATGTCTATCTATATGTATATAACATTAAAACTTAAATTGCACTTATACATACTCTCTGACCTTATCCTCTCACTCATATACTTACAGTCTTCCAAACACAGGGGATACTGGCAATATTGTTGATATGGGGAATACTGACATCTTGAGAATATTGTCATTGTTATAGACTAAAGTAATTCATATGTTGAAGTCTAAACCCCAATGTGATCATATGTAAAGATGGTACCTATAAGAAGGTAATTAAGTTAAAGAGGTCAACAGAGTGAAACATTATCAATATGATTCGTGTCTTCATAAGGAGAGAAAAAGCCACCAACAATGTTTATCCACAGAGAAAAGGTCATATAAGGACAAAAGCAGATATTGACTATTCTCAGGTCAAGGAAAGAGGTCTCAGGAGAAACCCATCCAGTTAACACATCGGTGTTGGTTTTCAGTTTTCAGATTATAAAAAAATAAATTTCTGTTGTTTGAATCACTCAATTTGTGGTATTTTTCATGGCATTCTTAGAAGACTGATACAATTATATTTTGCTTAACCTGGGGATATAATAACAACGTTACACACAGAGAATTTTAAAGATTCCATGAACAAGTTTTAGAAAACAGAACTCAAAATAGGGAACCTGCTGTCCAATATTATACTGAACACAACCACACATTCATTCCTTATAGTTTCTTCAGTGGATGGTTTTACAATCAATGATTCCAGTAAGCATGAAGAAATCATCTCAAGGTAATCCTGCCTTCCATTTAAATAGGCAGCAGTAACCCAAAATCCCCATCAGTTGGCAAAGTTACTTAGTAAATATATTTGTGGCAAGAAATAGTGTGTAATATGATTTTAAGAGTAATTTTAGGAAGTAAATTCTGAAGAGTTTAAATGTAATGTTTATCCGATACTTTTTTCTGTATTATATCTTTACCTATTAAATGTGTTAGATTTGTGATGACATGTTATCACTACCACTTACAATCTTTTTATAACTATAGGGAAGAGAAAGGAGGCACCACATTCATTCCTTCATTAGTTATTGTACTTAATAAATATTTCAGCACCTGCTTTAATTCTCTGTGGGATATTTGGATTTTATATGTGAAGATTTGCCATTTAGTGAGGGTGACAACCCATGGGAAAGGAAAACTTAATAACAGTACAACACTTAATAAAATCTTAATGAAAATGATCATAAAACAGTGGGTGCCCATCAAATAACAAATTATGACATGTTCGAAATTACAGAAATACAGTGATCCTAATTAGCTGTAGTGATGGTTAAAGGGCTGGTGCTCCACACAGAAATTAATAGGATAATTCTAACTTGTTAAGCAGTTACAAATATATTAAATATAACAATGAATATAAAAATAAAGATTTTAAGTTACATTTAGGCATCATATGGTTAAAATTGGGAAACTGAATTCCCTTTGTCCAAACAATGGGATATGGCATGTTATAAATCAGGAGTAAAGTACGTATACATGACAAACTGAAAATAAAGCTTCCATCTAAATGTCAAAATCTTCAAGGAATCTGAGTTTCATATGGCTAAAATGGAGTAATGTTGAAAACAGAAAACTTTTCCCCAGTTGCGATTGTTTCCCAAAGAAAATCATAAAAATTTAGTAGTACAGAGTATGTGTCCAGAGAGGAAAAGGGGCTGAAAACAGTAGAAATGGAAACGATTTCTCCAGCGTAATAACAAAAAGAAGACTTTTATGTTACCTATTTGCAAAGCAAGCCTGTAATTTTTCTAAACTGTGGGAAATAATCAGATAAGTCTATTTAGTATAGTCCCCTTAAAATGTTAGAAAATATTTATAGAAAATTTGTTTCTTTGATCTTTGTAGCTACACATGACAGTAGAGTGTATTTTAACATATTATCCACACAAGGAGTAAACTTATTCTAATTAGGATCTGATTCTTGTGGTTGTACATGATGTGGAGTTTCACTGGTCATGTATTTGTACATGAACATAGGAAAGTTATATAGGATTCATTCTACTTTCTTTCAATGACTTTTTAGAATACTTTTTAATGTTTCAATTTACTGAAGAAGAGAGATTCCAGAGATTCTTTGAGATGAAAAATTTCAAAAATTAAAAATACATTTGATTATACATACCCATACACACATACATACACAAACTACACACACACACACACACACACATACACACATCTGACAGGATATATAAAATCTCTGGATGAGAGAACAAACTATTCACAGAGTATTTTAGCAGTGCCAGTTCCTCACATCGCAATCCCACAATTTTTGACCCAATGAAGGCTGAATCATGCTCACACTTGAAAACGGCTACTGCTGTGGATAACTAGAGAAAATCTGTGCTAGAACACTCTGGTAAAAAGTACATAACACACATTTCAGAAATACCTTATGTATTAGGGTTCTCCAGAAGAACAGGATCAACAGGAAGTATAATTATAAAAGGGGATTTATTAGATTGGCTTATATGCCCAGAAGTTGGATAGTCCACAATGGCCATCTGCAGTTGGAGAGCTGGAAGAACCAGCAGCTGCACAGTCCAAGAAGCGGAAGTCCCAGAACAGGAAAGAACAACAGTGCTACCCTAGTCTGAGACCAAGGCTTCTGGAAACTACCTGGAGAATCACTGGTGAAGTCCGCTTTGGAAGAATGAAGAAAAGAGGGTCCTATATCCTCAGATGATCAAAGTAGCAATCAAGAACCCTTTCTGGAACAGTGGAGCTTACATTAGCATTTACTTCATTGTTCTTCCAACTTTCATTCCATCCAAGCCACAATCCTATTGGGCTGTGCTGGCCATGCTTAGGGAAGGTCTCCACTTCAGTTCACCATCCCACATTCCAATCATTCTTAGACACGCCCTCACTGACACATCCAGAAGCCTCTTAATCATTGTATCCCTTAATCCAATCAAGTTGACAATTCAAATTAACCATTACACCTTATCTGTGAGATGAGAAAGTCTGAATAATTACAAACCAACCACAGAGGTTCATTGATTTGGGGATGCTCTTTGACATGTTCCCATTGTCTCCTGTGTGATATAGGGAAGCAGTATGCTTTCTTCAATAATGGGGAGAAGCTCTCACCCACAGAGATGAGGTTTGAAAGTCGCACGGAGCACTGGGACAGACCTGATAAAGAGCCCCACTTACAGAACCACTGTTTTCTAATCAAATACCAATTGAAACTAATCCAGAGCCACCTTCAAAATTATTTCACTTAGATGGATGAACATCATTCAAAAAGAAACCCTCAGATTATGGAATGGGATTTCCCTTCTGTTACTATGAAATGGGTAAGATTTTGTTGTTTTCAACAGGTAAAGAATAGTTTGCATATATACAGCAACTTGAGCACATGGGGGAAAAGTATGTACAATATCTTGAGGTGATGTAACAAAGATGGGTTTATAGAAATCATGATTAATTCTTTATGTTACCTACATTACTTTGATATATATTTGAGCCAAATATCATTAATTCAGATTATATAGATGAAAACAATGAAACTGAAGGAAAAAGAGAAGGTACTCTGATATATATGATATGATATTGAAAAAAGGCCTGGTGGCACATGCCTGTAATCTCAGGTATTTGGAAGCTAAGGCAGGAGGATCATGAGTTCAAGCTAGCCTCAGCAACTTAGAGAGGCCTTAAGCAACTTAGTGAGACCCTGTCTCAAAATAAAATATAAATAGGGCTGGGGATGAGGCTCAATGGTGAAGTGTCCCTAGGTTTAATCCCTGGTACCACAAAAACAAAAGGGGGAAAGTTGAAATACCAATTAAGACACATATACTTTGAAGCATTCATAGGTTTTTCTCAAGAGCAAACCAGCAGGCAGCAACAAATAGATGTGAGTACATTTGCACAATACCTGTATTGGGCCTGAAAGCATAACTGCTTGTAAGGACTATCTAAGTTGTATCTCTGTCATCCACTTCTACATATAGTACTTCTCACATCTTTAGTCTTTCACAAGACATGTTATAAAAAGATGTTAAGTCAAATGATTCTTAGAATTCATAGTCTATTTCCTTTCACTGGCCAGTGGAGATATTATTCTGATTTCAATAAAAGGATAACAGTACTGTAGCTTTCAACAGTAGTGTAACATTCAACAATATTAAAAACACCTCGCAGTATAGAGATTCCTCAGAAAACTTGGAATGGAACCATGATTTGACCCAGCTATCCTGCTCCTCAATTTATACTCAAAGGACTTAAAATCAGCACACTACAGTGATGCAGCCACATCAATGTTTATAGCAGTTCAACACACAATAGGTAAACTGTGGAATCAACCTAGATATCCTTCAACAGATGAATGGATAAATAAAATATGTTATATATACATATGTTGGTATACAATGGAATATTACTCAGCTTTAAACAAGAATTAAATTATAGCATTTGCTGGTAAATGGATGGAGTTGAATATTAAGCTAAGCGAAAAAAGTCAAACCCCAAAAACCAAAGGTCGAATGTTTTGTCTGATTTGCAGACCCTAAATCACAATAATGGGGAGTGGTGCTAGGGAAGAATAGTTAATTTAGATTAGGTAGAGGGGGTGAAGGGAGGGGAGGGGTATGGGAATAAGAAGGATAGTAGAGTGAAACAGACATTACTATCCCATGTACATATGACTGCATGAGTGATGTGATCTTACAATATGTATAATCAGAAAAATGAGAAAATAAAATCCATTTATGTGTGACTTTTCAAAATACATACATTATACTGTCATGTATAACTAATTAGAACAAATAAAAAATAAAATTGTAAATTAAAAAAAAAACCTCATTGTGTTGATGAAAAATTTCAAAAATTAAAAATATTCACAATAGCAAATTTCTCTTCTTTCCTTACATGTAAAATTATAAAAGACTGGAATGGAGAAAAGAAAAGCAGCAATAAGAAAAATCCTTTGAGGAGCTTTCTATAGGCTGTCTAAAAACAATGTGACTGCAAACTTTGATTAACAATCTGAAATAGGGGTATTATTAAGCATTTTCTATTCTTTCTTACCAGTATGGGAGCTCTGACCAGTAGTTTTAACATCTGTAATGTCACCAGAATAATACAATTCCGAAAAATGACCATTCTTACTTTGGTAATTATTAGAACTTTATTGCTGTAGACACACATGCCAGTTCCAGTAGACTAAGATATGTTACATCTCAGACCTCATTTTTAAAAAATATTATTTACTTGTAAATGGACACAATGCCTTTATTTTATTTATTTATTTTTATGTAGTGCTGAGAATTGAACCCAGTGCCTCACACATGCTAGGCAAGCACTCTAACACTGAACTATAGACCCAGGCCCTCAGACCTCATTTTGAAGACTACTTTATTTCCATGGAATGTACTACTGATAACTTCTCCATGCATGGCAGCAATATTCCATATTTCCTTAAAATTTTTGATGTCCAAGAATATAACAGCACACATTGGACTACAGAGAAATAGTGAATTATATGTAGACAGGAATTAAGAGTGAACTTATGATGATTGCCTTTTGTAATTTCATCTGAAGATATTTTCCCATTGGGTTGTTTGTTTGAAATGATAAGTAAGACTTGTCAAAAAAGAGTCAAAAACCCTCCAGCTTGATAAGGAAAATTCTGCCATTTTAGTCCTAGAATTCAGATGACATATGTATTTAAATTATTTTTTATTCAGTGATATGTAATAAAGATGAATGAAATGATTAAAAAGAGCTTATAATTAATAAGTGTTAAAGCTCTGATTATTATAGCATCTTAGAAAATTATACTATTAGAAATTCAGACCATTTTACAAAGGTCTGACTCATCTATTGAGCTTATATTTGAAATGAGATGCTCAGAACAATCCAATTTGATAAATGTTTTTAAGACACTTTCACAATGATTGTTACTTACCTTTAGAAAAGCCACATCTCACAGAGGTCAGGACACAAAAGCCAACTAACTCTTCTGAAATACAAAAGCAGTTTTCCTCCTCCTTGTGTGGCATCTCTATCCTTAGTCATCATGATACCCTTTAGTTTCTAATGGGAAAACATTTGCCAGCATTCAGGTTTTTGATCTGAATGTACTATTTGAGGGACAATATCAAATAACCTAACTCTACATGTGTTAGGAACATATATTTAGTAACTGGAGCATAATTAAAAGAAGTTTCAAAAATTCCATGATTATCACAAATCTGCACAGAGGATGGTTTCTTTGGAACATGCAAAGTACTTTCCTGGATTACTCTCTGTGTTTGAATTGAGGCCATCACAAATAGACAACATTAATATGAACTTCAAAGTGGAGAGTTCATGAGCTATTTTATTCACATTCTTTATTCACATTCATTGAGTGGATAAAGAAGAAAAGACCTAGACATTCTTGTTTTCTCCAGTGTCTATAATAGTCTTTGGACACCGCATGACATTCTTTTTTGTGGGGGAAAAGTACTAGGAGGTGAATCCAGGGGCATTCAACCACTGAGCCACATCCCAGTCCTTCTTTTGTTTTTATTTCAGTTCAGGGTCTCCCTGAGTTACTTGCTAAGTTTCTGAGACTGGCTTTGAACTCCCAACGTTCCTTCCTCAACCTCCTGAGCCACTGGGTTCACAAGCATGCACCACCACACCCAGCTACCATTTGGCATTCTTGATGTCACATTAATGCAGAATATTATATGGATCAGAGAATGTAGGCTGAGGTATGTAGGCTGAGGTATATATGTTTAGCATGTTCAAGGCTGTTCAGAGTTAAATACCTTATTTAGGTTTTCAAGAGGTGGAAAGGAAGACTCATACTACATAGAAGCTGAAGTGCAGCAGATATTCTACCAAGATGATGTGACCTGATGGAACTTTTAAATTCAAATGGTTCTACTTATCTGTCTGAGTCAGCAGGAAGAATGCTTAATGAGGCTGTAGTAATTGTAAGACCCAATGGCAGAGTGACAAACATCTGCTGGTGAATGCACACAGCAAAGTCTCAAGTTCTCCATTCTCCCAGGAAGACTGAGCAAACCGTGTGTCATTGTTTCCTATTCCAAATAAATCTCCTGCCTTCCTTTTTGATTCAATAACTAAGTCTATTGTTGAGTTTACTTGACAGTGCTCATTGTTCACAACAAAGAACCCCAGCAATTTTTTATACCAGAGGAGTTTAAAGTCAACAAAATGTCAGGGAAATAAATAAAATCTGGAATTGTCTACACAGCTTACTTGAAACTGAAAGAAAACTAAACTTGCAATAAAGAAAGGAAAACTAGCAAACCACAGCAATTAGAAAGAAATGATTAAGTTAGTATCTCTGAAAAGCCCCGAAATGAAAAGCCCTGAAAAATTCAAATCTTAGGGGACAAATCCTTGATGTTCTACATTAGTATTAACAATATGTGGTATTACAAAACAGCATGAGGGCAGAAATTGCTTCTAATATCACTGAACAGATTAAAGTAAGAGAATGAAAAGATCAAATGCTTGTTTTTAACTTGAGGTACAGACTAGAAACATTTTAGGATATGATCAACTATTTTCTATTTTTATGACCTGATCACTTGAATCCAAATTTCAAATTGAGCACTTGAGTCTGCAGTTTGCCAAATTATGTTTTCATCATAAGTTTCTGGTGTGAAAGTTTGGTTATTGTTCTGGAATCTGTGGTAACTAGATAATTTAAATGGGAATGTCAGAGGCAGTCCAGGACTTTGATAACATCGAAAACCAAGGTCTCATAGAGATTTCTTTGCCTTAAAATGCTCTTTCTTCTATTGCTTGAAATGATTTCCGTGGTTGAGATTTTTTTCCCGTTGCTTGAAGACCCTATTATGTTCTCATCTGAGCATTACCTTGGAGGAAATAGAAATTATTTTCCAGCCTTATCCCCATTACATCTTATTTTCTACAGATCTACAGTTTCAGAGCTCATTGCATTCCAAGTAAATAACTGCAGAGTAGATTCTGGAAGAGAAAAGCATGGATATTGAAAAATTGGAAAGACTCATATTTTATAAACATTAATGACTATAGAATTCATTATATAAATCAGTTTTGAACTCACTAGGCAAAGGATAGAAAAGGACAATTCTAGATTTAAAATGGTTAACTTAAAACAAAGTAAAATATGAATGAACATGTTAAATATTCTGCATTGCATTTGCTAATATTAATCCTGAGGACGTGAAATGCCCGTTTGGTCTATTGGAGTACATGTCAGGATGAGGCAATAAATGACTTGAGTCCATTGTAGGGTTGATTCAATAATAATTCCACGTTTTGGTTATTTACTTAGTATATGATAAGGAACATATTCTGATAAACTGGAAAAATCCTTACTCTACCTTATAACAATATTAGCTGTTAAAATATTAAGTGGAGCTTTTAAATGCAGCAGATAAAGCAATAGGGAAGACTGGGCTATTGTCAGATTTTCAACAAAACTTCCCTCTGCAATGTATAGGCCTCCAAGTGAATATTTGCCCATGACATCTTTAGGCCCCTCTAGAACAGATGCTTCACATCCCAAGCAGCACAAACAGTACTCTACATGACCTCCTGCTGCAAAGTGGCTGCCAGAGCTGCCTGCACTCACATCAGTGAACAGCAGTCTCAGGTAGTGAGATTTTTCTTTACTAATTTCTATAACAGTATTTTTTATATTAACAGCAAATACTACCATTCAA
This sequence comes from Glaucomys volans, assembly GCA_020662805.1. Classification (NCBI taxonomy): domain Eukaryota; kingdom Metazoa; phylum Chordata; class Mammalia; order Rodentia; family Sciuridae; genus Glaucomys; species Glaucomys volans. The sequence goes on along the minus strand of JAJEJO010001853.1, from coordinate 110,396 downwards.
TAGTATAGTGGGTAATGGCAGACCAGGAAAAGGACTATGAGAATGAATTTGTTAATATAGGTTCAAGAAAGAGATGATCATTTTTGGCTTTGTGACTGTCTATCAAAAGGCATCCCTTGTGAAGAGGATAGTCTTAAACAGGTGTACAACATGACTTACATCTTGGATAAAAATCCACTTTTGTGTATAATTCAACTACCCCTTCTGCAGCCACTCCCGTGGATTTATGGCCCCAGTGGATTTATGGTGACAGTCACAATACTGAAAATCACCCTTGTTGCAGCAATAGGAGCTTCCCACTTTCAAAACTGAACTAGCTGTAACCACAGTATGTGCTCAGCTAGCATCAGCAGTAACCAAAAAGCAAGAAGGAAAAGGATAATAAAGTTTCCAGGGGAAAGTAGTGAACTAGAAAACAGGAAAACTACAGAGAAAATCAGCGAAATGAAAAGTTGCTTCTTTAAGACAAACCACAAAACTGACAAACGCTAAGCAAAATTAACACCACCAAAAAAATAGAGTGCACAACCATGAAGAATATGCATAAAAAAGAGACGATATCACTGATCTTCAGAAATTAAAGGAATACCATGGCCAACTTTATGCCATAAGATTATACCAATCTATTTTAAATCAGAAAGTACCTAGATTGGCACCAATTAAGAAAAGGGACTGTAGAATAATTTGGAAATCTGAATAGGTCCAAAAAGAGTAAAGAAATTGGTATTTAATCATTCCAACAAAAAAAGCCCAGAAGCAGATGTGTTTACTGGTGAATTATACATTACTTAAAGAGGAAATAATATCAATACTTCACAAACTCTTCCAGAGAATAGAGGATAAAACCTCTCCAAATTCATGCTATAATAACAGTATGACTAAAATATAATGTCAGACAGATAAATGCCCCCAAAAGTAAAGCTACATAACAATATTCTTTTTGACTATAAATGCAGAAATCCTCAAAAAATAGTAGGAGGTTAGAGAGGAATAAGTAAAGAAAATTGCTGTTTTAGTAAAGTAACTATCACTAATGAAAATTAGGCAAATTTTATTATAATGAAAATTTAACAAATAATACATCAGTTTTAAAAAAGCATAGAAAAAAGCATCACTACTTAAAAGAACTATAGAATATACATATATGGACATATAATTACATGTCATAGTTATCACTGGGAATAGTTTATTTTACAATACTGATATTTGGTTTTAAATTATGAAGAATCATTGAAAAACCTTTAGAATAGCAAAACTTCCAGTAACAGAAACTTTTAATTTTTTTCCCTTTAGGCAATATCATGAAAGAAGTAGTGTTTGTTTTCATTTCCTTAATATGATTAGTTTCAGGTACATAGATTATTCTTAAAATAAAAACATTATAAAATGCAGAAAGAGAATTTATGGTATTAACGTAAAAAGTCATGAAAAGTATATTTGAAAATATCCATTCATTTATGAATGAATGGAAGAGTAGTGAGAAGAAGAGGAACAAAGTGAGCTGGGAGGTGTGGTTGAATTTAAGAAAGGAATGTGTGAGGACTAAGGGAAGGATTCAGAGACTGAAAGTCTTAGAATATGGAATAAAGGAGACCATGCTGCATAGCTCCCTCCTTCGGCAGAAAATAAGACTCAGAAGAACCTAAGCAGCAAGTCACATGATGATCACATAGGTGTATGAGTCACCCAGACCCCAGTTTAGATCAAGCCTCTACCACCCATGGTGTGACCTTGGAGAACCAATGTATCTTAGATACTCATCAGTAACATGAAGATGATTCTTATTTCATGAAGGTGCTATAAAATTTTGTAGCAGTTATAAAGCACCCAGCACATCACCATGCTCTGGGAGTGATGGCTTCTTCACCTGACTTGCTTGAGTCATGCAGCTGGTTGGTAGGAAACAAAAAACTTGGGTCTCTTAATGTAGTTGTTGTTTGCATTTATTTGAGTATCTAATATGTTCAGTTCCCACAAATACTTAATACATTACATTTCTTTTGTATGTCTCTCAAAATAAAATTATTACGAGAATAATTACACTAAATTTGTCATTTACTTATGTAAGCTGTACACAAAATAAATACATTGTGGATAACAACTAGAAGTAGTTTATTAAAAGATATTATTAAATAATTTGTTTTATTTTGTTTCTTCTTATAGAAATATCCTATCGTTGTAAATTCTAAACACTTGTTAATGTTGAAATTTTATCTTTTACCTCCAATAAGCAGTATGACTAAGCTTTGTGATCATATAATATGTAATTAAGATATTAAATGCCCATGTATATATAATTATTTTAAGACTGGTGGAAAAGTATAATAAACTCTTTTCTACTATGATTCATATTTCTTATTTAAATAGAACATCGGTAATTTTCTCAAGGAAATAGGTTTTTTTATAAATCATGTTTATAAAACCTAGTCCCAGCAACCTAAAAACACACATAGAACTGTTTCAACCCAGACGTATGACAATAATTGGGATTGACATTGTTTTTATTCTTTCTATTTTGTTCTTTTTGGATTCTCATTTAAAAGGGAAAGCACAGGGCCCTTGGCATATTTCCTTTCATACAGATGGAATAAGAGATTGAATGTTTTTGTCTCTTTTTTCTTTCCTAGAGATTTTCTCATTATTCCAGTTCCTTCTTAAAAATGAAATTTGTGCTTTGTGACTTCTCAGGAGCTTGTACTGTTTTTCTGTGTAGAAACAATGTGATTTTGATATATTTAGGTTATAGTCAGCTTATATTTCATGGGAACAGTTCACTGTAGGGCTTTTTAAAATTGGTATTTGCATTTAAGAGTTCAATACACCCGTTATTTCTAACCTTCACTGACCTGAAAAAATGACTGCAACTGCACAATAGCAGAGTTTGCAAGAAAATATGAACTTATATTGTAATCTTATTTTGTTTTTTCCTTCTCTGTAATAATCATGGCCAGTAGCCAAATAACAGTGAGATAATAGCATTGTGCCTTCATACTTTGCTTACATTGAGAGACTAGAGAATTTCCTCTATCTAGCTCTAAAGTGGCTGCACATTGACTCTCACAACTGACCAGATTCATGAAGTTAGGGAGTGAGAATATGGGCTCAGATACAGACATTGTTTTGTTTCTCTGTAAGTTTGTTTTTGTTTTGTTTTGTTTTGTTTTGTTTTTGGCTCATGTGTTTGGTCAGGACACAAGGCCAAACCAAAAGGGGAAGAAAGAGCATAGAGGTCAGTCCTTTTAATGATTCAGGAACTACAGTCCTGGAATTTTCGGGGCACCTATCGCATATTATTCTTGATTTTTTTTTTTTAACGAGTTTGAAAATGTCAAGAAAATTCTTGGTTCATGGGACAAAGACAAATACTTCACATTATCAGATGTGACCTGTATGCTGCTGTTTAATGACCCTACATAGACTGTACATTTCAAATCTGTGCCTGATAGTATATTTTTAGGTTTGAGTGACTGTGCACTGAAGACTGGAAAATTATTCTACAAAACCTTGTAAATTGGTTAGTATCTGTCAATGTTTATCCTAAACACACTGTCCTAGGATGAAACACAGGACAAAGTAGTCTTAGCTCTTCTCTTCATGAAATTTATGGTCAAGAACAATCAAAAGAAATGTAAAGGGTACTAATGGCTTCAAAATGCAAGGTGATGTAAAACATTAATTTGAGAAAATGACATTTACATTGAAATTTGATTAATAATTCAGACTTTTTGCATGAATAGTTAATTGAAAAAAAGAGTACATATATGTCTGAGAATGTTCAGAACGAAGTGTATGTATGTAGGAATGAAGTGAAAATGAAGTGAATTGAGTTCACTTCATTCCTACATACATGCATTTGAAGGGAATATTATGAATTGGGAATAAAAATTTAGTAGACACTCAAATCTCTTTCTATTATTTGAAGTCATGGAATTTGTTGAGGTCATGTAAGGGTTTATGGAAAGTCCCTAAGAAATAGTTTTAGGATTATTTAAAAAGTTTAATGAGATTAAGTCTCTAGGACACTGTGAAAGAGTTTACAGAGACCATAGAAGCAAAATGGTTAACCTTGGTGACACAGGTGAAGACAACAGTTGTTTTGAAAAGCATAATCAGAAGGGTTTACTGTGGCAATGTGAGAAATGCAACTCTAGTGGACACAAAACCAGTGTGCATGGAATTATATGAAACAATAAGGCTGAGGGAATAGATGCAGGAGTAGGCAGAGAAGCAACCCACCTCAGAAACATTCCATGGGTCTGTCCTTAATGGTTGCAGAGGTGTTTGCCCTGAGAAGAGGAAGTGTGAAGTTACAGGTGTTCTACAGATGGGACTGCCTTCTGATTGACATTGCTGTTTGAGGTTGTCATTGTTTTCTACCCTGAGTCACCCTTTCTCTAACACTTGTTTTGAACTTAAGTATAAGCATATAGTATGAACTATTAACAAAACTATTTTATAATCAAGGATTATATGTTATCCTAAATAATAGGTCACATGATCAACCAGATCAAGCTGTTCAGCTTAGCTTTTATTTTCAATATTTCTTTAGATGTTGATAGACCTTTATTTTATTCATTTTTATTTATATGTGATTCTGAGGATCAAACCCAGTGCCTCACACGTAATAGGCAAGCATGCTATCACTGAGCCACAACCCCAGTCCCCTCAGTTTAGCTTTTAATGATTCTATGTTACAAGTGTCATTATGATTTGTACTTAGTAAAAATAAATGTATTCAATTTTAGCTGCATTGTAGACATGCCCTGTCTGTGATTCTCAGTCAGTATTTCTCAGTCCTCAATTTGAACTAATAAGGTATATCCTCATAAATACATCACCACTGTAAAAATCTTGGCAAAACTACACATGTGTGACACCTATTTGCTATTGCCATATTTAACTGAATCAGGATTTCATCAATTAAAACCTACACCACTATCATAGAAAATTGCCCTATTCAGGTACTTGAGTAGGAGAACCACATAGGAACCTGTAACATCTTCAAGGTAAAAATAAGATATAAATGCACCATTAAAAATAAGAATCAGGGCTTCAGGTGAGATTTACCCGGGAGCGGAGCTGTTTGCCGGCCCCAGCGGGAATTTGGGCCCGGTCGGCGCCATCCTCCAGATTCCCTGGCGGAGAGTCTCCATTTTGATCTCGGAGCCCT
>JAJEJO010001853.1:95144-105216 GCA_020662805.1 Glaucomys volans | reverse complement strand
CCCTCTGATTTGCACTACCAGAGGGGAGGATATATGAGCAGCATGGGAAGACACGGGAAGAAAGTGTCCCAAACAAACCTGGATGGTGCATCAGGAGATCCTAAGGACAGCACGGTAGAGGGAATGACAGAAATGGAGTTCAGAATGTTCATAATTAAAACGATCCGAGAAGAGAATGAGGTGACGAGAGAGCAGATTCAGGCCATGAATAATCAACTATTAGAGCAATTTCAGTAAGCAAAAAATCATTTTAATAAAGAGATAGAAGTTCTGAGAAAAAAGCAAACAGAAATCCTTGAAGAAAACAAGGAAATGAAGGAAACAATCAACCAAGTTAAAAACTCAATAGAAAGCATAATTAATAGAATAGATCACTTGGAAGACAGAACCTCAGACAATGAAGACAAAATATTTAATCTTGAAAACAAAGTCGAACAAACAGAGAAGATGGTTAGGAATCATGAACGAACCCTCCAAGAAATATGGGACATCATGAAAAGACCAAATTTAAGAGTTATTGGGATTGAGGAAGGCACAGAGATACAAACCAAGGGTATGAACAATCTGTTCAATGAAATAATATCAGAAAATTTCCCAAATATGATGAATGAGATGGAAAATCAATTACAAGAGGCCTACAGGACACCAAACGCACAGAAATTCAACAGATCCACACCAAGGCACATTATAATGAAAATACCTAACATACAAAACAAAGATAGAATTTTAAAGGCTGCTAGAGAAAAGCAGCAGATTACCTACAGGGGGAAACCAATACGGATATCAGCAGATTTCTCAGCCCAGACCCTAAAAGCAAGAAGGGCCTGGAACAACATATTTCAAGCTCTGAAAGAAAATGGATGCCAACCAAGAATCTTATATCCAGCAAAACTTACGTTCAGATATGATGACGAAATAAAATCCTTCCATGATAAACAAAAGCTTAAAGAATTCACAAAGAGAAAGCCTGCCCTACAGAACATTCTCAACAAAATATTCGAAGAGGAAGAAATGAAAAATAGCAATCTCGGTCACCATGGGGAGGAACTACCCTAAAGAAAGAGTCCATCAAAGGAGAAACAAAGTTAAGCTAAAAACCCTAAAAAAGCTAAAATGACAGGAAATACAAGTCATATCTCAATAATAACCCTGAATGTAAATGGCCTAAACTCATCAATCAAAAGACATAGACTGGCAGACTGGATTAAAAAGAAAGACCCAACAATATGCTGCCTTCAAGAGACTCATCTCATAGAAAAACATGCCCACAGACTAAAGGTGAAAGGTTGGGAAAAAGCATACCATGCACACGGACTGAGTAAAAAAGCTGGGGTTTCCATCCTCATTTCAGACAAAGCAGACTTCAAACCAAAGATAGTCAGAAGGGATAAAGAAGGACATTTCATATTGCTTAAAGGTAGCATAAATCAACAGGACATAACAATCATAAATATTTATGCACCAAACAATGGCGCATCCATGTATGTCAATCAGATCCTTCTCAATTTCAGGAATCAAATAGACCAAAACACAATAATACTCGGAGACTTTAACACTACTCTCTCACCATTGGACAGATCTTCCAAACAAAAATTGAATAAAGAAACTATAGGACTCAATGACACAATCGCTAATTTGGACTTAACGGACATATATAGAATATTCCATCCATCAAAAAGCGAATACACATTCTTCTCAGTAGCTCATGGGTCCTTCTCTAAAATAGACCATATGTTATGTCACAAAGCTACTCTTAACAAATACAAAAACATAGAGATACTACCTTGTATACTATCAGATCACAATGGCATGAAATTAGACATCAACGAGAAAGTTAGAAACAGAAACTTCTCTAAGACCTGGAGATTAAATAACATGCTATTGAATGATACATGGATAACAGAAGACATTAGGGGGGAAATTAAAAGATTCTTAGAGGTCAACGAGAATAAAGATACAACATATCGAAATCTCTGGGACACTATGAAAGCAGTGCTAAGAGGAAAGTTATTTGCAGAGAGTGCATTTAATAAAAGAATGAAAAGTCAACAAATCAATGACCTCACATTACAGCTCAAAGCCCTAGAAAAAGAGGAACAGATCATCACCAAAAGTAGTAGAAGAAAGGAAATAATCAAAATCAGAGCTGAAATCAACGAAATTGAAACAAAAGAAACAATTCAAAAAATTGACGAAACAAAAAGTTGGTTCTTTGAAAAAATAAACAAAATTGATAAACCCTTAGCCACGCTAACAAAGAGAAGGAGAGAGAAACTCCAAATTACTAAAATCCGTGATGGAAATGGAAATATTACAACAGACACAATTGAAATACAAAACATAATAAGAAGCTACTTTGAAAATTTATACTCCAACAAAATAGAAAACCTGGAAGACATCAACAGGTTCCTAGAGGCATATGAGCCACCCAAACTGAATCTGGAGGACATACACAACTTAAATAGATCAATTTCAAGCAATGAAATAGAGGAAGTCATCAAAAGCCTACCAACAAAGAAAAGTCCGGGACCAGATGGATTCACAGCCGAGTTCTACAAGACCTTCAAAGAAGAGCTCATTCCAATACTCCTCAAAGTATTTCATGAAATAGAGGAGGAGGGAACCCTTCCAAACTCATTCTATGAAGCTAATATCACCCTGATACCAAAACCAGAGAAGGACACATCAAGGAAAGAAAATTTCAGACCCATATCTCTAATGAACATTGATGCAAAAATTCTTAACAAAATTTTAGCGAATCGCATACAAAAACATATTAAAAAGATAGTGCACCATGATCAAGTGGGTTTCATCCCAGGGATGCAAGGTTGGTTCAACATCCGGAAATCAATCAATGTAATTCACCACATCAACAGACTTAAGGTCAAGAACCACATGATTATTTCAATAGACGCAGAGAAAGCATTTGATAAAATACAGCATCCCTTCATGCTCAAAACACTAGAAAAAATAGGGATAGTGGGAACATTCCTTAACATTGTAAAGGCTATTTATGCTAAGCCTACAGCTAACATCATTCTAAATGGAGAAAAATTGAAAGCATTCCCCTTGAGAACTGGAACAAGACAGGGATGCCCTCTTTCACCACTACTATTCAACATCGTTCTTGAAACTCTAGCCAGAGCAATTAGACAGACCAAAGAAATTAAAGGAATACGAATAGGAAAAGAAGAGATCAAACTATCCCTATTTGCTGATGACATGATTCTCTATCTAGAAGATCCTAAGAATTCCACCAGAAAACTACTGGAACTCATTAATGAATTTAGCAAAGTAGCAGGATATAAAATTAATGCTCATAAATCTAATGCATTTTTATTTGTAAGTGATGCATCCTCTGAGAGAGAAATTATAAAACTACCCCATTCACACTAACCTCAAAAAAAATAAAATACTTGGGAATCAATCTAACAAAAGATGTGAAAGACCTCTACACTGAGAACTACAGAACGCTAAAGAAAGAAGTTAAAGAACATCTGAGAAGATGGAAAGATCTCCCATGTTCTTGGATAGGCAGAATTAATATTGTCAAAATGGCCATACTTCCAAAAATGCTATACAAATTCAATGCAATTCCAATTAAAATCCCAATGATGGACCTTATAGAAATAGAGCAAGCAATCATGAAATTCATATGGAGGAATAAGAGACCCAGAATTGCTAAAGCAATCCTTAGCAAGAAGAGCGAAGCAGGGGGTTTCACAATACCAGACCTCCAACTATACTACAGAGCAATAGTGACAAAAACAGCATGGTATTGGTACCAAAATAGGCAGGTAGATCAATGGTACAGAATAGAGGACACAGAGACAAACCCAAATAAGTACAGGTATCTCATACTTGACAAAGGAGGCAAAAACATGCAATGGAGAAAAGACAGCCTCTTCAACAAATGGTGCTGGGAAAACTGGAAATCCATATGCAGCAAAATGAAACTAAACCCATATCTCTCACCCTGTACAAAACTCAACTCAAAGTGGATCAAGGACCTAGAAATCAGACCAGAGACTCTGCACCTAATAGAAGAGAAAATAGGTCCAAATCTTCATCATGTTGGCCTAGGACCAGATTTCCTTAACATGACTCCCAAAGCGCAAGAAATAAAAGCACGAATCAATGATTGGGATAGAGTGAAACTAAAAAGCTTCTTCTCAGCAAAGGAAACAATCAGCAATGTGAAGAGAGAGCCTTCAGAGTGGGAGAAAATCTTTGCCACACACACTTCGGACAGAGCACTAATCTCCAGAATCTACCAAGTACTCAAAAATCTTTACACCACGAACACCAATAACCCAATCAATAAATGGGCCAAGGAAATGAACAGACACTTTACAGAGGAAGATCTACAAGCAATCAACAGATTTATGAAAAAATGTTCAACATCACTCGTTATAAGAGAAATGCAAATCAAAACCACCTTAAGATTTCATCTTACCCCAATTAGAATGTCTTTCATCAAGAACACAGGCAACAACAGGTGTTGGCGAGGATGTGGGGAAAAGGGTACACTCATACATTGCTGGTGGGAGTGCAAGTTGGTGCAGCCACTCTGGAAAGCAGTGTGGAGATTCCTTAGAAAACTTGGAATGGATCCACCATTTGACCCTGCTATCCCACTCCTTGGCTTATACCCAAAGGACTTAAAATCAGATTGCCTCAGTGATGCAGCCACATCAATGTTCATAGCTGCTCAATTCACAATAGCTAGATTATGGAATCAACCTAGATGCCCTTCAGTAGATGAATGGATAAAGAAACTGTGGTATATATACACAATGGAATATTACTCAGCCATAAAGAAGAATAAAATTATGGTATTTGTAGGTAAATGGATGATGTTGGAAACTCTTATGCTAAGTGAGATCAGCCAATCCCAAAAATTCAAAAGCCGAATGGTCTCTCTGATATATGAATGATGATGCATAATGTCGGGGGAAAGATGGCAAGAATGGAGGAAAGATAGCTAGCATAGAGGGAAGGGAGGGCTGGGGGTGGGTGGGGGGTAAAATTAATAACAGAAAATGTGACAGATACCATTGCCCTGTGTACATGCATGAATGCACAGATGGTGTGACTCTACCTTGTGTACAAACAGTGAAACAATAGCTGTACTCCATTTGTGTTCAATGAATCAATAAGTAAATAAAAGAATAAATAAAAAAAAAATAAGAATCAGAATATATTTTCACTTGTCATGGACTTGAAATTGATTGTTGAATTAAACCAAAAGCAAATCTTAAAAAGATTAACATTAATGATGTGATCAAAAGATTCTTAAGTAGAGATTTTGATCTCACATTGTTTCAGGTTGTTAGGACACCCAGTTAACTCAAAGAAAGAAAATAAAATCTCTAGAAGAAAATCTATTACAAAGTAGGTCAACAGCAATTATAGGCCTTCATAAGTTATATGTACATTCTGATTTTTGAGAAGTTAACATATAAAATGCACCCCTATAAAACTAATAAAATGTGATATGTCACCTGTGGATAATAAAGTTATATAGTCTTGGAGTTGAAGAATCAAAAAATCAAAGAATTTTGATTCACAGAAAGGCTAGAAAAATGATTTCATTTTCTTCACAGAAAGGCTAGAAGAATGATTTTTTCTTTTTGCTTTTTAGATTTTTTTTATTTTTTATTTTTACAGACTTCATTTTGATGCATTGTACACAAATTGGGTACAGCTTTTCATCTATGGTTGTACACAGTGTAGAATTCACATTATTTATGTAATCATACATGTACATAGGGTAATACTGTCTACTGCCTTTCCTTCCCCCACTCCCTCCCAACCCATTTTCCTCTACACCATCCAAAGTTCCACCATTTAGAAGAATGACTTTTAAAGCTATGGAAACTCTCTTCAAGTTTCCTTTCAGGCTGGGAGAATTCTATTACCTTCTACTCAGATATCCTGGAAAGAAACCATGGAGAAAGTGACAGAAACTATAGATATTAAGCAATTCCTTCTTGATGACATCACAAATGCTTTGCTAAAATTTGTCATTTTTAAGACAAATTCATTTACATACCATCTATGTATTTGGGATCATTGTTACAGATTCTCTTTGATTCTGCAATATGTAGCACAATAACATCTACTTGGAGGAACTTACTGTATATGGTCCAAGAAGTTCTAACTAATATGGTAACAATGAAAATTAACAATGACCTAGAAAATAATTAAATGATAATGAATACATAGTATTTAAACATTAGAGAATATTAGTTTAGCTGAGAGAGGCTGCTTACTAATTCTGCAGATAAGGTACAGTTATGTAATATGCTGTACTAAACTTCACCCAGATGTTTTACCTGCAAATTCCTACAAGGAACATGCAAGAACTACGGAAATTTCCACGTTGCCCCGTTTAGAGATGACCACATCTGAGACTTGCCTTCAATTGCAGACCCAGGTTTTGCAATCTCCTCAAGGAAGGCAGGTTTCCCCCCAACTCCTGCAGTGACTGACTTGTTCCAATTCCTGATAGAGTAGGTTATGGAAATGTGCCTGATTAGACAGGGGTCTTCTGCCTTTAAGTAAAGTAGCTTAAAGTTACAAAATACTGAACCATTTTCAGTGAGTTTCAAATATTGTATATAGTTGAATTTTTGCTTTGATCCATCATGTTAATGGTGATATTTCATACTTTCCCTCGAAATAGCAGTGGCACATTTTGCATTCATTTTGTTAACTCTTCTGGGGTTCAAAAAAAATGAGTACTTAAAATTCAGAAGGATCTTTGGCCAAAATGCAAACAACTGTAATCTTAACATAAGGTTTGATATTTTCACAGGATTTTACTTAAGCAGAAAAATATAGAAATAAATGTTATTTGTAAATTTACATGGTATCTGAACAGAATAGCAAGAAATGGAAAACACATATTGTAACTTGAAGTCAAGAAAAAAAATCTTAAAATGGTGATAAGTAACCTGAATTTGAACTTGAGTGGCTTTCAGTTTTTATTTACAGAAGTGTATATGGAAACACATGTATACAGTTTCTTGTTATTTTTTGCTTAAATTTCTGGGGGAAGAGATATATAGATAAAATGTGTGGGAAATTTTATTCCGTGTATGTTTTTAAAAAATTATTGCTCAGATACTATTTATAGGAGAGAGATAAAAATTAAAAAATAAATCCTCTACTACTTTTGGCATTTTTGTTTCAGATATATTGATATAATAATATTAGTAACATAAAATTTAATGAATACTAGAGCTTTCATGGTATATAAGTCATTTTATTTCATAGACTCTATAAAATATTTAAATACTTTCTGTAAATGTTTGTCTGATCTTAGCTTCACATAAATATTTCCTTAGTAGAGTACAGAATTATCTGTATTTGTATATTGCCATAATATTAATATTGAGCATACTTTTTGAACTGTGGTTGATTGAATAAATTACAGCTTACAGCCCTATATTTCATTTCATCTTAGTCTTTCTTTGCTTAATATTGCCATTATCATCTTTCTTCTTTTATTGCAATTTTATGAACTTAATACAATTTTTGTCACTTTTAGTCTGCGCGAAAATTTTTACTTGTTTTTTTAGAAGGAATATTTTATTGATTTTTGATCTTGAGAATCTGTTTTCTAACTGAAATTTAATCAATCTATATTATTTGATAGCATACATGTTTGGCCTTTATTTTCTGTTCACGTGGTGGCAGTGTTGATGATAGTAGTGTATATTATTTCTGATATTTCTTTTCCTCAAAAAAGATAGTATAGCAAAGTACATTTAAAAATTTGTATGGTATGTAAATAGTGTGATATAAACTGATTTATTAATATAATATTGATATGATAGTATCTGTAATATAAAGTTTATTGAATACTAATAAATTTATAAATTTGCATGGTGTATAAATCAGTTGACATCACACTATTGACTTTACCACCTATATTTTTTTGCAATGATTTATTGACATAAAAGCAATAGATGATAAAAGAATCAATGTTCAAATTCAGTTTAGCTTTTTCAAGTTTTTAAATTTCTGAATTGTACATAAGAATTGTTCCTGTTTATGAGGTTCCATGTGATGTTTCAATTCATGCATATATCATATAATGTTTCAATCAAGTTAAGCAAACCAGTATCCTGAAACAAACAGCATTTCTTTATGGTTTAACATTCAAAATACTTTCTCCTCTCTTTTTAAAATGTAAAGCATATCAACATTATTTATAGCTGATTTACAGTGCAATAGCACATCAAAACTACTTGCTATTATCTAATTATAACTTTGATACAGATTGATTAACTTATCCCCACCCCATCCCTCTCCAACCTCTAGAAATCACTATTCTACTCTCAAACCCTGTGAGATCAGCACTTTTATATTCCACATATGAGTAAGAGCATGTGGCACTTGCCTTTCTGCGCAGGGCTTACTTCACTTACCAATAGTGATCTCCAGTTCCAAAGGTAAAAAGCCTACACATCCATCACTTGATAAGTGGGTAAAGAAAATGTGGTACATGTACACAATGGAAACATATTGAACCATAAAAAATGAAATCTTGTCATTTGCTAAAATATATTTCTATATAAAATATAGAAAATCAATTTAGTTGTTTTTAAGCAGGATAAAATAAAAGATTTTATTTTACATATTTGCAACATAGAGTATTGTACACACAGGATAAATCATTGTTCTTTTGTGAACACATGTTAATTGTACAAATCAATGGGTTTCACTGCGACATTCCCCATTTCCTTCCGTACATTCATTTGTTTTGCATTAATCAGGTCTATCCTCTCTATTACCCTCTCTTGTCTTCTCCTCCTTCCTGCCCTTTCCTCTGCTTCCTTCCTGATTCTCAATAGTCCCTCTTCTTTCAGTTTATTGTTTGTTTGTTTGTTTTTGTTGCAGGAGAACCTTTGGGTGCTTAACCACTGAGCAACATTCCCAGCAGTTTTTAATTTTTACACTAAGACAGGGTCTCACTAAGATGCTTAGGGCCTCACTAAGTTGTTGAAGCTGGCTTTCAACTTGCCATCCTCCTGCCTCAGCCTCCTGAGCTGCTAAGATTACAGGCTTGCACCACCATGCCTGGTTCAGTTCATTTTTTAAATCAGTTTCTGCATGTGAAAGAAAATTGAGGTACTGTATGTGTGTCTGACTTATCTCATTCAACATAATATCCTCCTTTTCAATTCATTTATCTCTGGATGACAATTTCATTTCTCTTAATGGCTGAATAATATTCCATTGGGTTTATATGTAATAGTTTCTTTAGCCATTCATCTGTTAATGGTTCTAATAATAGATACTAGTAGCGTTTGCTTTCAAATACTAAAAAGTCAACAAAACCAAAACTTCTCTATTCATTCTGACGGAAAAGTTTTAGGTTGCCTATATTTCTCATCATGTAGTTTTGAAATAATGCAAATCAATGGTTTCTCTATATAGAAATTTCTCATTATTTTATACACAATTTTTACTTATGGTCCCCTGTCTGAATTCTGATTTGCATTATCTCCAGTTTAGATATTTCATCTATATTCGCATTTTATTTTACTGTAAGAAAATTTTAAACTCATGTGCATTTCCTTTCTTCTCTCAGTATTCTGCTTTTTTTGTAGTCTGTTCTCCTCACCAAAATATTTTTTACCTGTTCCACTGATTATTGAATTAACTTGAGGATGCCAAACACTTTTCTAAAAATTTGTTCTAGATCCTATAAACATTTTTTACTGGTTAACAATTTTGAGACTAGCATGACAATAGTTAAACTATGCTACAACATATTTATCTTTGATTCTTAAGGAGATTGAGGTCTGTTTCAAATTAGGATTTTCAAAGAATGGACTTAATGAGTACTCTTGGAGACACTCACTGTACACCAAGAACAGTGGGATTCTCCTTGTAGAGGTCTACAGGTGTAGAACAAATTGAGAAGATAATCTCCCTTAGAACCTCTTTTTATTTACTGATGCTTATCTAAAATGTGTTGTTTCAAGGTGGAAAAAAAAATCTGTTTCAATTTCTTGTTGGTTCATACTCTTAAATGAGAGGAAGAGGAACTGAAGAA
>JAJEJO010001853.1:5090-90144 GCA_020662805.1 Glaucomys volans | reverse complement strand
GTTGAGAAGTGTGATATATTCTTAGTTGCTGTTATGGTTTGGATGTGATGTGTCCCCCAAAAGCTCATGTGTGAGACAATATAAGAAGGTTTAGAGGTGAAATGATAGGATTTTGAGAGCCTTAACCCAATCAGTGAATTAATACCCCAATAGGGATTAACTCAATGGTAACTGAAGGTGGGTAGGGTGTGACTGGAGAAGTTTGGTGATTAGGGGCATGACTTTGGGGTACATATTTTGTATCTGGCTAGTGGACATTTCTCTCTCTCTCTCTCTCTCTCTCTCTCTGCTTTCTGATTATCTTCTGAGCTGCTTCCCTCTGCTACACTCTTCCACCATGATGTTCTGCCTCACCTGGAGCCCTGAGGCATGGAGGCAGGTGTCTATGGACTGAGACCTCTGAAATCCTGAGCCCTCAAACAAACTTTTCCTCCTTAAAATTGTACTTGTCAGGTCTTTTAGTCACAGCAGCAAATAAAAGCTGACTAAAATAGAGCTGCATATAATTAAGCTCATAAAAAATGGTGTTTAATGCTGGGCCTAGTGGCACATGTCTATAATCCCAGTGACGCTGGATGCTAAGGCAGAAAGATGGTGAGTTCAAAGCCAGCCTTGTCAACTTAGAAAGGCCCTAAATAGCTCAGTGAGACCCTCTCTCTAAATAAAATATATAAAAAGGCTGGAGATGTTGCTCAGTAGCTAAGACCCCCTGGGTTCAATCCCTGGTACCATAAATTTAAAATTGAAAAATGGTGTTTGGAGTAGTTATTATCAAGAAAAATAAATAAATCAATCAATAAATAAATGCCAGTGTGGAACACAGCGTGTAGGCTCCTTAGAACGCTCAAACTAGAACTACCATGACAGCTAGCTATCTCCTGGGTATCCATCCAAAGAAACACAATCAGCATATAGAAGAGAAACCTGCATGCCTCTGGTTATTGCTGTTTTATTCAGGACAATAAGATATGGAATCACCCTGGCTTGTTTATCCAATCAACACATAATTGGATGAAAAAATGTGGTCATGAAATCCTGACATTTTCAGCAGAATGTATGGAACTGGGAGACATGTAGAGAGGATAAATACAGAGAAAGACAAATCATATATGTTTTCTTTTACATGTGGAAGCTAGAAAAAAGTTGACATGAAGGTCGAACAGTGATTCCTAGGGACTGGGAAGAAGCAGAAGAAGCACGGCTGGATAATAATGAACAATATATTCCTATAAGAAAATATCACACTCAATTGATTAATATATGCAAATAATATAAAATAATAATACAAGTTAACAGTGGGTGTTAAATCTCAAATCTTGTACTGAAATTCAAAGGCAATTATTTGAACAATGGATATATATATTACACATGGTAAGTCTCTTTCCAGAAGATGAAAAAGTCAGTAGTCCTTGAATTACATAGCTTTAAAAATTCAATGTTTTCTTGATATTCTGTATGCTTTTCAATTTTAATCTTTTCATTAACATTGAAACATATTATCAAGGAGCATGCCCTACTAAGCCTACAATATATCTGAAATAATGTAATTGGCGATTGCCTTTTTTTCATCCTCATTTCTGTTAAGCCTAAAAAATTGATCCTTCCTATCAATAATGAAGGACTTTTCTGTTGTTTTCTGCAAATTTTATGAAATACAAATGACAAATGTAATCAAATATTCAAAAATGTATTCATAAAGATAGACCTGAAACATATCTTTTAGATTTAAAATTAGATATCACTTTGTTAATTAATACAAGGAATTCGGATTAAAATACAAAGGGTGTCATGTAATTGCCAAACAATGAACTAGTATGAAGTTTGTATGTGTGTTCTCTATAAATTTTGTTGATAGGGATTCATTAGCATGTAGGAAAATTAAATCAGAATGTGATTTTAATTTGACACAAAGGACCTTAATAAAAAAAGAACACATAAATCATGATTTCTCAAGGTCAGCTATGTAAAAATTTAAAAGACATTTTTTTGAGATGGGAAATATATCTTCCTCAAGTTTTGGCAAGCATTCAGGCACTAGAGTTACCTAATTCTGTGTCTCATTTTGACTCTCTTTGTTGTTCTTTTCTGATATGCCCCAGGACTTCCTCATTGTTCTCTCCTGATGAATTCTATCCTGTTCCCTTGGGTTTCATATCAGCTATGGACTCCCTCTGCAAATGTCTTGGTGTCAAACTGTTTGCAGCAGGCAGTGGTCTGCTGAAAGATTTCCATATTAATAACACTGGATTTTTTTTTCTTTTCTCTCTTTCTTTTTTGCTTTTCTTTCATTTCTTTTTCAGTCTCTGTCCTGTCTTCTGCATTGAGACTTTTCTCCCTTTTTTTTAAAAAATCCTTCTTTTTTTTCCTTTTTCTGTCCATTTTTCTTATTTTGATTTTCTTTTGTTCCTCTCTGTTCTTTTCTTTCTAAGACTGTCTTTCCTTTTTGTGATTTCTTATTTTTTAAATATTTTAAATTGTACTTTCATTCATTTTGGAAAAATTCATTTCTTTATTAATGGACCACCTTATCATGTCAATGAGATGTAGAGATTTTCTCAGATAAAGCTATTAAAAGAACATCACTCTCTGGAAACTATCCTTCTCTGATACTTCCAAACATCATGACTCAGTAAAAAGGCAGCAACTATCAGAGTCTTTCTTAAAAATTTCAAAGGAACAGTAATAGCTTAGAGAAAAACACATATGTTGCTGAGTGAATGCTAATACTTTATTCTCCACCATATTTAAGTTACATGATGACTGATTTCTAATATTTTATTTCTCACCATATGTAAGTTACACTGAGAGCTACAATATTGGTTACAGAGGGATTTAAGTGAAAATATTTCAGTATTGATTTTAAATTGAAACTGAAATGCTACACTTAAAGTTGTTCTAGGATTAATTTTATCAACGGTATTTATCATTCTGAGCACACTTCAAGATTTTTCTGATTCTGGCATTGCATTAGCTATCAAGAGTTATAAATGTAATATCCTTCTTGCCCAGCTCTGATTGCTCATCTTTACTAAATAATCCAGTTTATATTACTCAAAATTCCTGCCCAGATAGTCAGTGTCAAATGTGAACTTCCAGGAGGATCTCAAATCCATTCCTTCCATTCATCACTAGCAAAGACCTTGGTAGACATCTGCCAGTTTTTCCATGTCTGGAAGGCACTGCAAACTGTTCCCCTACCCCTTGACTTGATGTCCAAAACACACCTTTACTATGTAGAAATACCTACCAAAATTCTCTTCTGGCCAAGTATTAATATTCTATCCAATCTGAGGTACTTAACTTTTCTCTGGCAGGAAATAGAATTCTGAAGGTTAAAAACAAACAACAAAAGTGATTTTCTCCTTGATTAATCTGTTCACAGGCTTCTGCTGTGTAGATACCTGTATATCTAGATACTGACAAAAATTCCTGTCATTTACCTTCATCTTTGAGCTCTTAGCCTAAGCCTGTGATCTCTTTCATATCTTCATAGAAGTTTTGGAGAAGGTTATAAATCAGCCAGAACTGGAGTCTCTTGTTTACAACCAAGAACACTAAGTGATAAAAGAAAAGAAATACAAAAATTGGCCAAAATGTATATTCTTAGCATATATATTTGTATGGTTTCAATGGAATGCATATCTCCTTTAATTTGACCTTTGAGTGACTTTGTTCTTAGGATTTTTCAGTTCAATTTTTACTTCCACAATTAAATGTACTAAAATAGTTTAAGAATCTTTATTTTATT
Source organism: Glaucomys volans (assembly GCA_020662805.1). NCBI lineage: Eukaryota > Metazoa > Chordata > Mammalia > Rodentia > Sciuridae > Glaucomys > Glaucomys volans. The sequence goes on along the minus strand of JAJEJO010001853.1, from coordinate 86,396 downwards.
GGGAAGGAAGTGTCTTCTCCTTCATCATCCTTTTCTCCAGGTTATTATACCAAATAGAAGCTGAGATTTAATGCAAAAGGAGAAAAGAAAGCTATGCATCTTCCAGTTTAAATCTTGAAAGTAAAAGCAAAAGGAAAAATAAGGCTCCCAGACTCATACACATTAATGCAATATGAGCAAATACACAGGACTCTAAACAAATAGAAGGGATAAGCTGGAATCATCATTTCAGATGAAAATATGTTTACTCTTCATAAACCTAACAGGATTACATTAATCTTAAAAGGTAACTAATATATACATATACATGTTTTGACAAATCAATAGAAAAACTCAGGCAATCTGGTAGATATGTGGATAAATAAATTGAATAGACCCTTTATAACATAGAATATCTAAATGGCTAATGAACATAAAACTTGGTAATTTTACTGGTCATAAATAATATTGAAACTACAATGGCCTACATATTCTTAAAGATAATATACTCTAGTCAATTTATGTTTATAGTTAATTATACTGTATTATGTTCTTGAAATTTGCTAAATGAGCTGATTTTAAAAGTTTTTCCACCTCAAAATATATGAACATATGAGGGGATGGATACGTTAATTAAAGACATATGGTAATCATTTCACATGTAAAGAGATCAAAACATCACATAGTATGTGATGAGCATGATTAATTTTTATTCGTCAATTATATCACAAGAAAACTGAGAGAGGGAAATCTGTAATATCTTACTACCACATGGTCATCATAAGTGCTAAATTGAAAATGAGGAAAATACCAAGTATTAGCAAGGATGTGGGGCAAATCAAACTCTCATATGTGGATAATAGGCATGTAAGCTAGTCAGAGAATTTCCTGAAGCTTATCTAAAAGTATATTCCCAAAGCATGCTCAGAGCGAGACTAATTATAATCATCCAAATGAAAACCAAAATAAATGTCTTCCAAAGTAGAATAATAAATTGTATTATATTTATTCAACCTGTAATAGCATATGACAAAAAGCCACAATCTTGTTAAACCATGCAGATGGATCTTACTTACATAATGTTCAAAGAGAAAGGCACTGTGAAAACCCAGTATATACTGCTATTTACATTTAATTGAGAATAAATGAATTCAATTGATTTCTGATTCTGTAAATTAGAATATTGATAATATTTGGGGCAGTTGGTATATGGAAAGGGGCAGGAGAGATTTCAGAGTTTTGAAAAAATTCTTTATCTTGACCTAGGTGCCAGTTATACCAGGATATTCATTTTGGAAAAATCTTCAAGCTGTAAGATTTGATTGATACACTTTCTGCATATATCACATAATTTAATAAAACATCTGCTGTAAAACTAAGTGGTAGAAGAAGAATCAGTGTTAGAGATCTTGAGTACTTCCTTCCAGAAGACAGAGCTTACACTATATTATCAAACAAAATTTATTTTTAGTATTGCACCAATCATTAAAAACACTTGAAAGTTTCTCATGTACTTCATTGCGCTCTTAATTTTATACTTCTTATTGTAATACAATAATGCCCTTGTTATCACAGATACACTTGTTCTCTAATGCAGAAGGAACAGAATTAGTGCTACTCAGAGCAACAGGCTGAGACAATACATAAGAAAGGTACAGAACATTAGGTACTTACAAATATCACTACTGCAATTAGTTGCAAATTTGTGAAATGCTTTTTGGTATAAAGATGCTAAGAAATATTTATGATATGAGAACTTTTATCAAACTCATTATAAGAAAAATCAGTCATGATGAGAGTCATGTCCAGTGGAAATGAATTCTTTCAAAGAAAGGTCAAAGTATGAATCATATGAAATTTCAACTGTTTGGAAAAGCAGTAGTATAAATAAACAATACTCTAAAAATAATTCATCAAAATACAACTTTTACACACAATGCAACTTTTTATTTATTTTTATTTATTTAATTTTTTAAAATTTTATTTGTTCTAATTAGTTGTACATGAGAGTAGAATGCATTTATACATTTTGAGAGATCATACCTAAATATTAAGTGCAATTCTCATTTTCTGATTATACATATTGCAGGATCACATTGGTCTTGCAGCCATACATGTACATGAGGAGAAAATGTCTGTTTCAGTTCCTTCAGTCTCCTCTGCCTAATATAAAGTAACTCTACTCTTCCCTATCTCCCCTCCTTATTGTGAATTAGCTTACACATATCAGAGAAAATATTCAGCATTTGGTTTTATGGGCTTGGTTTATTTCACTTAGCATGATATTCTCCAACTCCATCTATGAATGATGTGATGAATAATGTGGGGTGGAAGGGAGGCAAGAATGGAGGAAGGATAGATAGCATAGAGGGAAGGGAGGAGTTGGGTCGGGGTGGAGGGGCAAGAATAATAACAGAATGAGACAGACATCATTGCCCTGTGTACATGTATGAATGCACAGATGGTGTGACTCTACTTTGTGTACAACCAGAGAAACAATAGCTGTACTCCATTTGTGTTCAATGGAGCACAAATGGAGTACAGCTTTTTAGTTAGGAAAAAATCTTGATGATCTAGTGACAAATAAGTATCTCCATTTTTCTACAATTACGTTAAATATGTGACATATCAGTATCTAAGGACTATAGACTTTTTAAAAAAAATTTAGGAGGTTAGTTTTATTCTACAAAGAGAAAGGAAACCAAAATATTAGCACATTAGTTTACACATTAGTATCATGGTGTTACTGTGAAAGAGTAGAGACCCCCTTATAAAAAGAAAAAGGCAGAGCTACCTTCTGATATAAGACAAATATATCTAGTTACGATTGACCAAACCAAAATGGGTGTGAATAAAATCTTTGAGTTGTGCTATTGTAAATACAAAGACAGAAATACCCGAAATAAAATAATGTGGCCATGAGTTAAGGACATTGTGACCATTTCTGTGGAGCAACCCATGCCTCTGGATCCCCAGAAACCTGCCAGTTTTAGATATGGATAGTCTAGCTCCCCCAGCAAGCCCGCCCTGCTAACCTCCAGATGCAGCCTGAAATAGATAAACTGAAGCTTGCTGTTTGCATTTCTTGAAAAAAGACCCCTATTGTAAACCTGCCAAATTTTTTTTGGTTTTCACCTTTAAAACCAGCCTGCTGTAGTCACTCATTGCTACTGCTCCCCCTGATGCATCAGCCTTCTTCTTCTCTTTCCCCAAAATAAATTTCTTTTTCTACTGCGGTGGTCTCACTATGTGTCAATAACCGGACCCCACAACAGTTGCAAGATTTAAACCCAAACAATAGCAGTTCTTAAAGCAAGAGAATACATCAGAAATATGCGGACATATTGTCTACAAAGAAATCACTCCTCAAGCCTCTTTTCTCTAAAAATACCTTTGTTTCCTCACTTGAATACTTGGCACTCAGCTCCTCCTTCCTCCTAGCCTAGACTTTCGAAACTGTCATTAAACATTACTAATTTGTTATCTTTGATAGGAATATAATGAGGATGAAGACGGGCTTTTTGACTTTGTATATATATGAATATGTGGCTGTTCAAATCATCAATTTATTTTATTTTCTTTTTTAGTGATTAAAATCTCTTTAATTGTAACTTGTAAATCTTTCATTTATGAGCTCTAGTTTGGACAAGGGTATAGAATTTTTTTTAACCTAGAAGTTTATGGATGGATTTCTGCAAGTCTAATGAATTCTAAGATCATAAGCAAGTTTTTGTGCTTTTACAGCATTTGTGTATTGTTTTAAAATTTTATTTTTGCAGACTTCATTTTGATTCATTGTACATAAATTGACCACAACTTTTAATTTCAATGGTTGTGCATGATGTCGATTCATACCATTCATGTAATCATACATGTACATAGGGTACTGATTTTGAATTTTACATCATATTTCCTTCAATCATGTAATATAATTGGCAGTGTACACATGTGTGCATAAGTGCAGCTTAAACTTGATCAGTCATACTCTTTTTTCTCAAAATTTCATTTTTGGGGCATTATTTGTGTATATTTGACCATTGAGGGGGAATAAAAAAACAGGACATCTGGATTCTATCAAAGAATCTTTCACAGAGCAAGAAAACAGGAAGTTGATAAGAGGTATTGAATGTTTTCATGATAATTTCTCCAAGTATTGTTTATGTAATTATTTCCATTTTAGGTCACCATATAACTAATTTCTTTCATCTATTACAAAAAAATTACCCTTTGCTCTCTATATTTTTCACAGTAAGATTGTTAAATATGCTTTTTTTAATGTGATGGGTTTAGGAAATCCTACTTTCTGTCTGAAGCTCTGAGGTGACATATTTGTTCAAATCTTCAGAGAAATATTAAACAACTATTTGATTTCTTTGAGCTTCTGTTTTTGAATCTGTAAAATGGAGAGAATAGTAGTGCCCACCTTATAGAATTTCTAGAAGGATTCTATAGTTTAACATATGAAAAGTATGTAGATTTTAGATTATACCCACATACTTTATTCATTTCAGTAGAATATTCTAATGAAAAACCCAAATATTATAGCTTTTCATCATTAATGATTCTAGGTATTTCTCTCTAGTAGATCAGATCAGATCGATCTATCATCTATCTATCTATCTATCTATCTATCTATCTACCTAATCTATCCATCCGTCTCTTTTCCCTTTTCTTTTTGTCTCTCTTTCTGCCTTTCTACATCCCCCTCGCTTATAATAACATCAAAACCTGTTTGCAATAATACCTTAATTGCATGTATAATCAAGTCAGCATTCTGACTTTGGGCAATGCCCCAGAACATCTCCCTCCCTCCCCCTTACATCAAGAACCAAACAAGTTACAAAGGCATGGTCGATATGGTTAAGACAACTTTAGTAGCAGTAGGAGAAAATTTAGCATCACAGCATTCTAAATTGTTACAAAGAGCTCAATATTTAAGATTCTTTAAAGATCAACAATTGTTCAGATTTTGTCTTGTAGGTTTAATTTTTTTTCTTAGTGCCATTGTTGAAATTGCTGAATGTACTTTAATGACAAAATAACAGTACTTCAGAACTACCCCATACTTAGCTGTGACTCATAAGCTGTTATGTAAAATTATATTCAGTAGAAATACTACCAGTTCTTGGGAAATCTAAAACTCTACTTCATTTAAAAAATATTACAGGTCATAGAACTAAATAGATCAGAATAAAAAGTTTGATTAAATTCAAGAACAAAAACACTTTAAGCTTAAAAATAGAAAAACTATGTTGAATGTATCTTACTTTATTTTTAAATATGACTTTCTGGCTAGGATTGAGCTACAGGTTAGATTTTTTCGAAGTGTCATTACAGTTGCTTGAACCAATTACAATATTATATGAGAGAATTTGATAATGAAACTATAATGTTAATGCAAGCCAGTTCTTTATAGCCAATTTTTAAACAAGATTCTCAAGCTGAATATACTGTTAGGCTCTTTGTAATGTATGAGGAAGAAAGTTGTAACATCTCCATATATGTTTATTGATGATTTCTCAATTTATGAAGAAAAATAGAATGGCTATATAGTTGAAAAACCTCTGAGGAGTTTCACAAATATGTTGCCATTACTTTAAAACTGTAATTAAAGAAATATGCTTAGAAAACAGTCTTCAAAATATGTATTTAAAATGAATATGAAAATGTCAATTTATATTCTATAGTTATATGTTCTTTTATGACTTAACAATATACCAAAAGTGAAAAGGAAAATTGGTCCAGCCAACCAAACTTCCATTCAATTTAAGCATAGATTTGGGGTGCCAGAAATTATCAAATAATTGCTTCAATTCTTCACTTTATTTTGTATGTGTGTAAGCAGAACCAAAAATTAATTCTATCAGCTAAGATGATTTTTATGACATTGGATTTATTCCAGATGGAGGAATATTTAAGTACAGTGCTTAAAATTCATATTTTCATTCTTTCATTTGCAGATATCTGAATCCGAAGTATAAGTTGTTTCAAGTGCAGATGTTCTTATTGCTAGATTCATCTGTGCCAATAAAGTAAAAGGCGTGTATATAAACACAGACATTAGTCTTTGATTCACCCTGTGCACTTGTACCATTCATATGCTGAAAGCCTTGCTTTATATTGGTAATTCAAACAACCAGTATTTGCGTATTGCAATGAATTAGCCTAGTTATCTAATTTGATGTATGTAACATACTTCATGGAGAAAATATAATATGACAATTATTATATTATTACCTTTAAACTTGAAAAATCCTACCATTAAACCATTTCAAACAGCATAAATCCAGAAGACCAATGATAACATCTTCCAGCTTTCATTCATGCAATCTACTTACTGTTTTGTTGTCTCTTTGCTTGATTCGTATTTTTTAGTATTCAGAATGAACCCAGGATGCTCCACTACTGAGCTGCATCCCCAGCCTTTTTCTTGTTTTTTTTTTTTTTTTTTTTATTCTGAGATAGGATTTCACTAAGGTGCTGAGGCTGGGCTCAAACTTGTGATGCTCCTGTCTCAGCCTCCAAAGTGACTGTGATTACATGCATGCACCACCATGCCTGACATACTGTTGTTTTTCATGTTGTCTCAACCAACACTTGGTGAATGATGAAGTCAGTAATTGCACCATCTTGACCTCTGCAGGCTAGTCAGTACTACCTGCTCTTTTTCTGTGCTGAATCCCTGCAGAGAAAGTTTCTTCTTTAATCGAAAATGCCCTTTTTGCCCCCTATACCCTGCCCTATCTTGATAGTGCCTCTGTGATCTCTTAGAACAAGTTTCTTGGTGTGGGTCCTGCCACATCTGGCTCTATAGATCACCACAAACTTGAAATCCTAATGCTTACCTGATTCATTCAGGCTTTACAAACATAGAGTATGGTGGGTTCAGTCATTGCATTAACAAATATTTGAGTAAAAACAATTTTTCTCATATTTACTTCTTTAAATTTAAGAGATAGAGATTTTTTTCTAAAAGTTATTTAGCAGATCAACTGATTATTATCGCAGATATGGCAAATGATACTGATTTTTTAAATTACTCATATGACTGTTATTTTATAGGCAAATCATGTATATCTCAAAATATTTTAGTACATTTTCAATCTTCTTTAATTTAAAAAATCATTTATAAAACACTCTGAATAGTTATAGCTCCTAATGTAAATTGAATTTATGTAAAACAGATTTATTTCAAAAAACACTTTATCAATAGACTCACCAATAAAAAGATTGATATGTTTATATATTAGTAAAGTCATAGAAATCTTGTACTAAGCTTAAAGTTTCATGATATTTAGAAAATATTCCAATTCTCTAAAGGCTTACCTTTCTTCAGGAGTAATAAATACTCTTGGAAATGTGATTTTTATGAAGGTCACAATGATTCAGAAATAACTAAGAAAATAGTTTTGTATTTTTTTTATAAATAATATTTTGGGGGGTACTGAGGATTGAACTCAGAGACACTCAGCCACTGAGCCACATCCCTAGCCTTATTTTGTATTTTATTTAGAGACAGGGTCTTACTAAGTTGCTTAGCCTTGCTATTGCTGAGGTTGGCTTTGAACTGGAGATCCTTCTGTCTCAGCTTCTTTAGCTGCTGGGATTACAGGTGTGTGCCATTGTACCTGGCAAAAAATAACTTGTTTTTATTTGGGGGGAGGGAGTACCTGAAATTCTGAGATTGAAATCAGGGATGCTTAACTTTTGAGCCATATCCCCACCCATTTTTTATATTTTATTTAGAGACAGGGTCTTGTTGAGTCGCTCAGTGCTTCACTAAATTGCTGAGGCTGGCATTGAATTTGAAATCCTCCTGACTCAGCCTTCTGAACTGCTAGGATTATTAGGCATTCACCATCGTGCCAGACTAATTTTTAATTCTTCAAAAAGCAAATTTTTACCTTGAATATAGAGGTTATTCTAATTTATCAACAAGGATAAGTAGGAAAGTTCCTGGAGAAGTAATATAAATACTATTGTTTTCAAAATTCATGAGTAAATAAAATCAAAGCTATGTACCAGTCATTTAAAATGAAAACACACGATTAACTCATTCTCTGCTATTTTTTTATTCAAGACAAATGGCAGATGGAAGTTGAAGTCCCCAGTGTTTTCTTACTCTTTCTCTTCCTTCACAGGCAACTACTTTCATGAATTTGCTGACGTTAATTTTATACCTTAATACTAACATATGTTACATAAAAGCAGTATTTTTGACATTTTAGGCTCTGTAAATTATTTCATCCTCAAGTGAAATTATCACACATGCCATATTTATTCAACAGTGTGATTTCAGGGTTGGGAGTGTTGATAAGCATAGACAAGTATTTATTTCTTTCCTCAAAAATGACATTTCAGACTTTTCCTGTTTTGTGCTGTTATAACAAACTTGTGATGAATAACTATAGATGTGTCTTAATGTGTTCATATGCAAGAATTTTTTAAATATGGAAGAATTTCCACTTCAAGGGTTTTTCATATTTTTTCATCCAATGATAACTAGTTTTTGACTATTCCCAATCCCGTCCTTAATGTCAGAGGTATAACTTTATTTCTTCTACCCTGCTCTGCGAAAACAAGATGGTGGCAACATTTTGAAATCAACTTAATTACAGAGTGAGTAAAAGGAGCAATCTAAAGTTGGAAAAGCCAGTTATGAAGATGAAAATACTATTAAAAATATGTTCATTTCTGAGAAGAACCTTCTGAGGGGTAGACAATAAAAACCTGTGCTCAAATGGAAGGTGGTGTTTATTTGGGCAATCACAATATGATTTAAATACTATTCTGACTTCCTAAACTTTTATCATAATATTATACATCCAAAATATGATAATCGGTGTGGAAATAGATAACATGCTTCCATATCTACTCTTGGCATGCTATAAGGAATACAGCTTCCCAGACCTCAAAAGGAATGTCTACAATGTAGGAGAAGAAACACTACCATGGATATACAGGTTTGTCATCTTATACCTGAGTCAAATATCACATTGATAATCACATAACCTCTATGAAGCTTCAATTTCCTACATTTAAAACTGTTTTAAAGTAGATAGTGCTTTTGTCACTGGATTGCATTGAAATAATTATCAAGCAGAAAAAGCGTATTGAATACATCTTTAAAACTGATAAAATTATGCAAATTATGGAACTTTTACTCAGTGTTTTGAAGCACAGTCATAGGACAATGGGGGCCCATGAGCATATGAGTTTAGTGACATGGAATACAATGTGTGACTGTGAACACAAAAGGTATCATGACTTATTACTACAAAATCAAATGTTCACACACACACACACACACACACACACACACAGAGTCTTGTAATTAACTTATAATTAACTACCTTGAAGCAGTGTATGATGTACTTCAAAACAAATACTACCAGAAGAGTGTCCTTGATAATGAGAATGTCTACATGGCAATTCAGTTCATTGTACCACTTTTCTGGCATAGAGTCTGTGTTAATCAACAGCCTGAGTAAATGAACCAAGAAAGTGTCTTATGATTGCTGTTAACCTCAGCAAAGACAGAGGCAACAGTCCTAGTACCAGTTCTATGGATGCCAAGGGAATCGGTGCACTGCTATTCCTTGCATAAGCTGACAGCTGTTAAGTCATCTCTGCTGTAATTGCTATTTGTTTTACAGTATAATTCTGGGCATTTGATATTGGCTGTTAAATTTCAAAGTTAGCACAGAAGTTATATGAACATACACTGAGTAACAAAAATAATTGCTTGATTCACTCTATTGTATCTTCTTTTCAATAGTAATTTATTCTATGAAGAGTGATATATACTCTATATCTATAGTCAGATGAACAGTTTGAACCATATCTGAGATCACTTTGTGGTTCAAATAGGTACTTGTAAAATTCAACATTGAAAATGATGCAAAATAATTTATATACTTCTTGGTTCTCTACCAACAGTCAACTTCTTAAAAAGTTTGTAACCGGGCGCTGTGGTGCATGCCTATATTCCCAGTGGCCCGGGAGGGTAAGGCTGGAGATCAAGAGCTCAAAGTCAACCTCAGCAAGGGTGAGGCACTAAGCAACTCATTGAGACTCTGTCTCTAAATAAAATACAAAATAGGGCTGGGGATATTGTTCAGTGGTCAAGTGCCTCTGAGTTCAATCCCTGGTCCCCCGCCCAAAAGAAAGTTTGCAACTTTTGAATTTCCATTGAGTATTCAATTTCACTATGATATGAATGTGTATTCTCTTCTAATGAAATTTCCAAATATGTAATTACAAATGTAAAGTAAATCAAGACAATGGTATATTTTATATGAATATAATTACTAAAAGATCTTATATGCTTAATTTAAGTAAAATTAAATTTTATGTGTTTTAACTAAGTTGAATACTTCTGTCACCAAAAGGAATTATATTTCTTATGTCTTCACTCAGCAGAGAGAGATAAAACCCAGTTAAAGGGTTTATTCAATAAACAAAACATGCTTTGTTTACTTGAGGAGAATAGAAAATGAATATTACTGTGTAAATATTAAATGAATTTTTAAAATGAGGTAATCTAATTAATATATAAATACAGAAGATTGTGAAAAAGTTAGAGGACTGAGTTTGTAGTTCGGTGGTAGAGCCTTTTCCTAATGTGTGAGGCACTGAATTTGATCTTCAGCACCACATAAAATGGATAAAATAAAAAACATAATAACATTATAAAAAGATGTTAAAAAAATCAGAGTTTTTATGAAATTTGAAATGACATTAGGTTTCTAAGATCTTTGACAGATATGAAATACTGTCTGATTGTAGAGCATGGGTCAGCAAAGATAATTGCAAATTAAAACAATAAACCTGTCTCATGTGGGTTTTAAAATGAAATAGTTATGACAAATGGTACTCAAGGCTCATCTTTAAAAACCTACTTGAGAATCCATATTTGCATGCCTAGTTAAGATCCAGTTTTCAATATAATAATTTAAAAATAAATGAAAAGCTAAAATATTAAGTTAAACATAAAAACATTCATTTTGCCAGGTACACTGGCTCATGTCTGTAATCCTAGCAGCCAGGGAGGCTGAGGCAGGAGGATTGCAAGTTCAAAGCCAGTATCAGCAACTGACCAGTCTCTAAGCAACTCAGCAAGACCCTGTATCTAAATAAAATATAAAAATGGGGTGGGATTTGGGTCAGTGGTAAAGCAACCTTGGGTTCAATCACTGGTACTACTACTACTACTACTACTAAATAAAACATTCATTTTATGTCACAATCATAACAAAATGACCCTATTTTGATGTCTAACTAGCTAGTTAAATATATACAGGTATATCCTATATCTTTCCTTATACGTCTATATCTACCTATATCATAACTCTACATATAATTTTTCAAAATTTATGTATGCAAATCTCATTACAGTGTGTGTATGCATAAGTGTACATATTCCATATTCACAAACACATTCACACATACAATGTTAGTGTGTATATGAATATACATATATTGACGTGTGTGTGTGTGTGTGTGTGTGTGTGTAATTTAAAAAAATTTAAAAAGTAAATAATGCTTGCTTCCAATTTAAAATGAGGTAAATCAGAATTTGGGATTCTGATGTAAATGTGAGATTCAAAAAAATCAGCGCAGGTATTTATCACTGGTGAGAATATGGAAAACAGAACATTTATGCATTGCTGGTTAGAAAACAAAATGGTAGACACATTTTGAAAATAATTAGACCATTTTTTATAAAGCTAAATGTAATCTTACCATGTGAGCTCAACCACCTTGGTTTTAGATCCTTACCAAAACGAGTTGAAAACATGTCCACAACAATACTTGAATACGGATATGTATAGATGCTTAATCCATAATCAGAAAGTAGAAACAAGATGTTTTCCAATAGATGAAAAAATAAACTATAATATCTTCATACATTGGACTTCTATTTAGCAAGAAAAAGGGTGGGATATAAAATAGTACAAAAAATGGAAGAATTACACATACAAAATGCTAAGTGAAAGATACCAAATAAAAAACTACATACATTCATTTCATTTATAGGATATTCAGTAAAAGAGAAGGTATAGAACCAGTAGGAATGTGGATGACTGGCAGTGGTTTGAGGGGTGTGTGGGCTACAGAAAGCACATATGATTTATGGGGTGTTGAATTCTTTCCATATGATACTGTAATGGTTGATATATTACACTAGGAATTCATCAAAGCCCATAGAAATTTGTAGCACAAAGTGAAGATTAATGCCTGCAAGATCAAAAAGTACATATTTATGGGGTAGAAAAATCCCATGATGAAATGCCGACTGTGACAGAATAATTGTCTCTAAATATGCATGAAATAAAATCAATGTAGTCTGTTATATCGGGGCAGAGAAGAGCAGTTGCTGGTGCAACTAACTTCGGGACAGAATGAAGTCTGTAAGAATAAAGGCAAGGAACTCTATGTAATAACCGTACTCTAATTCTTGGGAATATTTCTTTCCCTATGAAAGTATAAATTAAAGATTCAAAAATCACTAATACATATATATTGAAGTTAAACAATATAAGTAAATGGGTGGCAGAGAGTAAAGCAGGATTTCACACTCTTAGAGCATGGCATTACATCACGGGAGAAAGTAGGCAGTTTCTGAGGTAATGGATTAGAGTTGAATAAATCAGTACAAACTCATTTAATTTAATACAGACTCAAATAGATATATAGATATACACAAATGTAGAAATATTCATAGATGTATATTTAATCTTTATGTATCTATATAAAGCCCCAATTTTAAAAAATAAATAAATAAATTGAAGGAAGACCAGTTAGAGGAAACAGAACAGGAGATAGGGGGAGAGAGAATGAGGAAGTACTGGGGACTGAATGGAGCTAATTATACACCATGTATATATGAAAATGTACAAATGAACCCTGATAGTATGTATAGCTACAAATAAAACTAATATTAGCTACACTAATAAAAACATACAAAAAGCATACAATGTTTAGTCCTAAAATAATCAATATATGACGCTAAAGACAAACTGGATAGTATTAACAGAGTAGATACAAAGAAGCATTGTTTAATTTCAATGCAATTGAATTTAAATGATGCAGAAGAAATTAGCCAAATAGCAAGTATTTAAATGAAAAATTAGAAGACCAAAAATAGTGAACATAGCCTTAGTGAACAAAAGAGGAGAAAGAAAGGCTGAAAAAAATACCACACCTTGGTGACTATTAGGATAACATCAAGTAGATGAAAATGCGTATATTTGGCAGCCCAGAAGGAAAGGCTGGAGATATTGGGAATGGGAAGAGAGAGAGAGAGAGAGAGAGAGAGAGAGAGAGAGAGAGAGAGAGAGAAAAGAAATAATGTATGAAAATTGTCCAAATTTTGCTTAAAAATAGTATCCAACAGATATTAGAATAGAATTTAATACCAAAAAGGAAAAACACAAAGAAAATTTCAGAACCTCATACCTTAGACAAATTGTTGAGTACTAATTATAAAGAATCTCAAACAATAACAAAAAGGAATGAATGTAAATGGAATGAATAAAATAATTATCTTTGATTATTTTCAGAAATAGTACAATAAGAAAGTAATGACATCCTTAAAAATATTACAAAACTATCAACCTAAAACTTTTCAACAGGGACCATAATCTTTCAGGATGAACACCAATGACGAAATTGTTATATAAAAAGAAAATTAGAAAAACTATCACCAGTAAATATGAAGCATCCCCTCCAAAAAGAATTTAAATGCAGTTACTCGAACAAAAACATTAGGACAATGATGGAAACTCAAATATTAAAAAATCATCTATACAGAATGTTAGAAATGTTCATTTTGTTTAGAAACCAATTTGTTTAAGGAAGAAAAGATCAATAACGGATTGTGCAATTCATGCATATGCAGAAGTAAAAAACAACACACTGGACTAGTAGCATCTTAGTACCTTAGATGAAGAGGCAACAGACAGTAAGGGTGGGTGCATGGTGCAACCTTGACAGTAAACACTAAGATTTTACCAAGAGTACAGTTATAGCTCAACCAGTGTGCTTAACTAATTGTATTAGTTAAAGTTAATAGAAAAGATAAAATTGAACTAAAAAAAACATTTGACTAGCACAAAAGAAGAGAAAAAGAGGGAGAAGGATATTTTTTAAAAAACCGACAGTCATTTGTAATAGGCTTCATTTACACAAAACTGCCTTAACACTTAAATATAAATGGACTAAATTATGCAATAGCATTAAAATTATCAAAATTATTTTTGAAAGGTTATATATTATTAGAAGATGTAAATTTAAGGAATAAAAAATGGGTTGAATGTAAAATGATGGAAAAATATGAAAACAAATACTATGAAAATTAGAGTGTCTGCATAAATATCATAGAAACATGGAAGTATTATCAGAACTACTATATTTCAGTAGGAGAAAAGTATCCATTCATCACAAAGGCATAACAATCCTGTAGCAGATGTGATATATTTTTAAAAGTAGTTTTAAACTTGTAAAGAGTAATTTTACTAGTACTAACACAGATTTATTTGGTGGAAGAATAAAAGTTTACTATTATTTATTACATGACAAAACCTTATCCCAGTAAGAATAATCTGGTTTTAATTATTTTTCAGAATTATAAAACTTGTATCCATACAATATCTTCAAAGTGACATTTTAGTTGTTGTTGATGTTGTTATTATTTTTATTTTGGTACCAGGGATTGAACTCAGGGCACTCAACCACTGAACCACATCCCCAGCCCTATTTTGTATTTCATTTGGAGACAGGGTCTCACTGAGTTGCTTAGCACCTTGCTTTTGCTGAGGCTGGCTTTGAACTCTCGATCCTCCTGCTTTACCCTCTTGAGCCCCTGGGATTACAGGAGTGCACTACTGGGCTTGGCTTAGTTATTATTTTGATCTAAATGGAGTTGTACATATTGTGTCTCCCCTTAATATTACTGAAACTATAAAAAAATACTGTAATAAAATTCTTGTACTTGTAAAGCCATAGACAATGATAAGAAAATATTATGGAACTTCAAAATTTTAAGTTTAAATATTCTATTATTTACAAGTAATTGCAATAAAACTCTAAATTATTCTAGTTTACATAATAGAGTCTTACAAGTTTATATTATAAAAGAGGACATTTTTATATGTCCTGATATATGCTTGCAGTTGATTCAATAGCAATGCCTTTTGAATTGATAACGTAAAATCTAAGAGATAAACAATTTTTGTTTCCTAATATCCAAATGATATACAACAGTTGGTGTTGTGATGAACAGGTTAAGTGCATGGGAAGAACAGCAGGTGGGTAATGAGATGTGTTCTGAACCAGAAATTTCTCACATTCTTTAACAGTAAATCTGCTGTTGCAGACAGTCTAGAATACTTAAGGAAAGTCACTTGCAATTTTTAAAATGTGACAGCATCTGTCAAAGTTGAATTAGCACACACATTACTGCTTTATTCACTGCTATGTTTGTATTTAAATGAAGTATTAAAAAAATAAATGAAGTATTAAATACTTGTGAATTAAATCTTATTTAGTCCCTTATTTTTCTGTTTGTGTCTTATTGAATTGTAATAGATACTCCCCTAAGCACTGAATCTTCCAAATATTCTATAATTTCTTCTGCCCTTTCTTGCACCTCTCACTATCTGCCAAATTGGTCTGGAAAGAACTCCAAAGAAAGACATTTTAGTATTATTAGCATTTTAAGTAATCTGAATAAGCTTAATCCTTTCTTATTGTAAACTGAATGTTGAAAGTGGTCCAATTCCAATTTTCCACTTCATGGTCTTATAGGAAAAACAAAATCATGAAAACATAGTCTTTGGCTGAGTTTTAAAAGAAGTTGTATAGAGTAAATTTTAGAGCTTCATGCTTATTTCTCATTTCCTAGTCAGTTATTCCACTTAAGAAAAGTCCACATGAATTCCTATTTATCTACTATACTCTCCAAAAATTCTAGAAAACTTGTTCCACTTACTGTTTTCATGGGAGAACTTTTCCTTGCCACTTGGCATCAAAGCATTTCCTAAAAGAAGTAGACAGAGATAGGAGCATTCTGTCAATCTCATCAAATCTTTCCTGCAAATATTTACTCTAAAGACAGAAATTCCTATAATTAGTTTTCTTTCTGATAAAGGCACATTTAAAATGGTCATTCTAAAATATATGATAACACAACAATTGTAAACATTTTAAGAGAAAATAGTAGATCTTGTCAGGCTCTGAAGGAATTTTTGTTTGTCAGTGCTTTCTCAGTTATATATTGTTGCAGAACGTGGGATTTTTTTCCCTGGAGGGGGTCAGACGACAGAGGAACAATCAACTCCAGGAGACAGGCTCTGGGATGTATTCTCAGCTGTAATGTGGGAGCACACATCTTTTGCACAGGAGGGGAGTTAATGAACAAGGAGGCGAAAATGCAAGAGCCTGTGAGAGCCGTCCAGCCAGAAACTGCACGACGTGGAAGAAGAGAGCATGGAGGATGGGGTGAGACTCTCCTGAGGCACTGCCCCCTCGGTGGAGGGGCCACTAGGGGTGTGCCTCCCAAGTATGATAATCCTGGGTGTTCCACAGGATTTTACCCACTTCCCAGCCCCAAGGATGCACATGCCTCAGTGGCTCTTCCCACATCCCCGCAATATATGACAATAGAATCCATTTGACAAAATTATACAAGCATGGAATAAGTTATATTCCATTCTGAAGGAATTTTTACATTAGAAAGGCATTTTTGAAAGTCAAGGTAATCTTGTGGACTGACACGTGTATCTACAAGACTTCCTGTGCTTTGACAAAAGCCGGGAATAGGAGAAATGGAGAGAAACAGTTATGACAGAGGAGCAGAGCTCCTAAAAGCCAAAGCTTGCCTATATCCAAACTTTATTCTATTGCATCACAAACATATAGGCATCCAGCACATTTGATCTACCTCTCACACCATGGCTGTCAAATGGCAACTAAGGAATGTCATACAAAAGAAAAGAGTAATCAATCACAATAGTTTAATACTGAAAATAGAAAGACATATGTACCCGTGAGTTGAAGAAATTGATTTGAGTTCATTTCTAAATGCCATCCTTTTGTGGCCATTGTTCACAATCTAATTAATAAAATTATTTAGTATAACAATTCAAAATCTGTACCTGGGCAGATTTTGTTCTTCTCCTCTTCCTGCTCCTTTTTCCTTAGTTGGTTGGCTTCTATGCTGAACTTAGAAATGAAAAAGCTTAACCTTTCTATTCTTTATGTCCACCATTTTAAAGGTTCATATAAAACCCTTAACACCAACTCAACAACAAAACAAGAACAAAATGTAAGGTCATTGCCTTAACAGAAGTTGAGCTCTCAGTATTGTGGGTTATAATCAAAAGTATTTATCTACTAGAACAGCTTGAACATTTTAGTTGTAATTTACAGGTCATTGACTTCTTCATTATGGTCGTTCTCTGGGAAATGTAGTTTGTACTACAAAGGTCCCTCCTAACCAAGCTGTGGTGTGTGAGAACTAAGCGGCTCACCTATGACTGCAGGGTCTGAACACACATTTAATAAGCATTTTGCATTCCAACTTGAGATTTCTCAACAGAATTAGTTCCAGCAGGTAAAGGAGCACGAAGACAGATCAAATAAATAAAATGAAGAATTTATCTTTCACTAATATTTCACCAATACAAAGTATTCTGGTATTAAAGACTAAAAGTAGATGTGTAATATTGTAACCAGAAAAGACAATATATATGGTCAGTAGCAAATCCTTCTGTTGGCATTACTAGCCATAATTTACAGTAAAACAACAACAAAAAATCATGAATTTATTTATTTATTGGTACCAGGATTGAACTCAGGGGTGCTTAACAACTGAGCAACATCCCTAGCACTTTATTCATTACAACTTACTTAAGTAAAAGTAAAATTGTTAAAAATACAAGTGTATAAAGTAAACATTTTATATATGTATACATATTAACTTTTTAATCTTTGCATTCTGTCAAATAGCTCCTTAATTCCAGGTTATCAATGAGAATGCTAAACTGAAAATTCAACTTTTCTTTGGTAACACAGCTTTTAGGAGATGGAGCCCATATACCTTCCAGTGTAGCACAGGAATAAAATATAGCTACTTCTCATTTCGTACATTCACTTGGCAAAAAAATATTTAAATGGATTGGATTTTGATAGTTTTAAAATACAATTTACATTAAATCATTGGAATGCTAATTTTCTTGTATGGGTTTCAATCTTTTTTCTTCTTCCTATTTCTTCCTCTCTTTCGGACCACTTGAGCATTTTACAATTCATTAACCTCCTAGAGAGTATCTGGAAGAAACAACTATCCAAATCAAAGTGTCGTTTTGCCACTTACTAGAAATCAAAGTATCAAAGAGGCTTGTGAATTGCTTGTGGATCTGGTTATTGAAAAAAAATAAGTCTTTGATAAATATTTTGGGACAGCATTATAGTCATAACAGGCATAAAACTAAATAGATCATTAACCAGATCTGATTGCCTTAAAACACATACAAAGTTCTATCATAATCCATTCATGAAAATTTCTTCATCCTCTCTCCCATCCCCGACACACAAATATTTTGTTGCCATGTATAGTGGCAAAATACAGATTCTTTGGTTCAGTTACTTAAACAAATGCCTATCAGATCTTTGTTGTGTTACTTATTATATTTTTATGTGAGAAAGTAGCAATAAATAAAAGACCCTAAGAGCAATTCAATACAGTAATATAATAATCTGGGGGTGACAATGCCTGTGGAGGGACTGGGGGTGTAGTTCAGTGGTAGAGTACTTGCCTAGCTGTATGTGAGGCCCTGGGTTCAATACTCAACACCACATAAAATGAATAAATAAAATAAAGGTATTTTTTTAAAAAGGCGTTTTTTGAAAAAAAAAGCCTATAGGTAATGAAAAGCTAAATATAAAGACATGGGAATTTCATAAGAGATAATTTAATGGAAAGAGACAAGAAAGTTTCAATCTGAAGGAAAAGGAAATGTTTGCTAGATAAAAGGGGTGAGAAGGGGAGGAGAAGGAATGGCGTAGGTAATATGGTTTGTGCAAGTGGGTAGATGATTGTGACATTAATTACCATGAACACTGAAAGAGAGAATGATTTCAAAGGTTGTAAATATGATTAGCTGGGTTTCAAAAATGAAAGTGCTCGATAGGCTTCAATGTGTTGGGCACTGTATTAATCACTGAATATCAACACATATAATCCTAAAATAAATTTAATTCTCATAGATACTATTGCTAGCCTCACTTTCATAGATGTGGAAGTTGAAGCACAGAGAAGTTCAGTAGTTCTTCAATGATTGCAAAACAAATTAATGGTAAAACTAGGTTCAATTCTAGCAGTTCAGATGCAGAATATGTATTTGTAGCCACTATATCATATTGCCTTCAACATGGTGAGTTTGAGGTGTTCTTTTAGGTCTTCATGAATTCAATAGTTTGAGGGTCTTCCATGTGCCATACATTGTGATAGTCTTGTTACTGGGGTACTTTAAAAAAAAGGCATCTAGGTTGTGTTACTTAGAGTCAATATCAGTAAACCAGATATCTCTGTAAACCAATGATTAGTCACTCGTTATGTACAGATGGAAATGTGTCCTCCCAAAATTCAGAAGTTGAAGCCTTATTCTCCAATGTGCTGGTATTTAGAGATTTTTTTTTTTTTTTTTTGAGAGGAAACTAGGTCTACATGAGGTCTTGAAGTTGGGAACCTCATGATGAGATTCACCCCTTTATTAGAAGAAATACCATGGAGGTCCTTCCCCACCCCACCTCTCATCTAGAGGAGACAAGAAGGCAGTTGGTAACCAGGCAGGAAGAAAGTCCTTACCAAAAATCACACAGACTCGTAGCTTAATATTTGTCTTCTGCCTGCAAAACCATATGATATAGTTCCCACTGTTTGAATAATTCAGTTTATATGAATTTTTTCTGGCATCCCAAGATGAACAAGAACGTCCATTTAAAGTATTTAAAGTGTCTGGCTTTAGATACTATGTCTTTAGGAAAAGTCTGCAAGCTCCACTGGTTTTTATCTCTCTCCATTCAAATTATGACACTTTTCTGGAATATTATTTTTAAAAGTATTTGTTGTTGTTTTTCTGGTGCAATGTTGAGTAAATACTTCATGGAAAGCACAAACAGAGCACAAACAGAGATCTTGTTCTTCATTAAACATACTGAAAGAGTTGATTAAGCGTAGATCTAGTGGTCCACTGTGAAGTTACACTCATATTGCTAGATTTCAAAGACTAACTTTAGTTTTCCATCTAAAGTTTGTGAATTTCCTGTCATCCCAAGTGATTTTTATATTTATTTCATACATTGAAGTTCACTATTTGTGCTGCAAAGTTTGATAGGTTTCATTAAATGCATAGTGCATCATATACAATAACTTTGCCACCTAAATTGTCTGTTGTATTTACATACTCAACCCTTCCATCTCTTTCCATAATTCTGGCAGTCACTAATCTTTTTTTTGTCTCTATAGTTTTGCCTTTTCCAAAATGTTAAATAATTTGAATCATAAAATATATATACTTAAAAAATGAGATCCAGAGAAATTCAGGAAGATGATTATCTTAAGATGCAACCAAATGTCCACTGGTTCCCCCTTGCCTGATAGAGTCAATAATCCCTGTCATTGCAAATTGATACCCACTAAGAGGCATTGTGAATGCAGACGGCAGTTGAGCGCTACTTCCCGACTCTTCCCAAAGTTCCCTTGCTCAAAGACAGAGCTATTCGCTAAAGCCAAAAGACACAAATAATTTGTAAGAGAAAATCATCACGATCTGCCTTAAGACTGGGCTTCTGTAATTTGCAAAAATATTTAAAATATATTGTTACAACTGTCTTAGTGTATATGTGTGTGCATGAGTGTGTGTTTCAATTTCATTTCTCATTATACATAAGTCATCAAATAATTATCAATAAAGAATAATAAAAACAGTGCAACTCTTTCTGTCCTAATATTGAAAGATTATTATAACTTT
Organism: Glaucomys volans; assembly: GCA_020662805.1. Taxonomy (NCBI): domain Eukaryota; kingdom Metazoa; phylum Chordata; class Mammalia; order Rodentia; family Sciuridae; genus Glaucomys; species Glaucomys volans. The sequence continues at coordinate 65,379 of JAJEJO010001853.1, read as the reverse complement.
AGTATTATAACCTTAGTTTTGTGATTTTAGAAAACTAGCTTAAACCCTCATACTTATTAGATATTGTCATCTATCATATAGGATTTTATGAGAGTAAATTAATTTTGTGCATAAGTATGTACAGGTGTGTTTAGCCTAGAAAAATGTCCTTGAGATACAATAGAATCTCAATAAAGGATCATTAATATTAAAAGAATTTCAAATAAATTTACACCAAAGTTCTATATCTGAGATAATTGGATGTGCCTAACATCTTTCTGAGACCTCTAATCTGTGACTTTAAACATTTTTTGCTGCAAACTGTAATTGACAGTAATATTAAACTGTGAATCAGCAAGCCACCCAAACATATATAGTAAATTTTTAAAGAAATATATTATCATGTATGATATGTTTTAATGTTTCTTGTTTCATTTTTAAAATATTAATAGCACCTTTCTAAATTGGTTTTGTGTCCCCTTAATGGGTCACAGACCTCAATTTGAAAAGTAGCTCTAAATTTCTGCTGGTATTCCATTCTTCATGTATATTGCCACAGTGTTCTCATAATCAAATGATCACAGTTTCACAAAATCAGATTTTTCATCCACTTCTCAAGACAGTTTTATCTAGCTACTGAATTCAAAAGACAGCATTAGTAAAGTGCCTAACCTTTAACAACAAACTGTTCTGACTTCAGACTACTTTATTTATGCTACTTCAAATGGATACAGGTTTCTCATCATATTTGCATTACTTGGTCTTGAATAATATATATTATCACCTTTAACTATAGAGCACAATTGATGGAAATAGAATATTACTTGTAAAAATGTTTCTACCATAGGTGCCATAAACATATTCCACAATGTATTTCAATGTATAATGTCAGGATTTTATAACTGTCTTTATAATGAAATTCAGTTGTACTAGTAAAAGGTTTAAAGTCAAGTATTTGATATTTTCAAAGGTCAGCTTGTTTAGACCTAATTTCTCATATTGTAAATGGACCTAACAGATACAAGCCAGAGGGAATTAAATTGTAAACTGTACCTGGATAATAGTTTCATGAAGTCCTTCATCAATTTCACATAAGCACTGTAAATGACAGCATGTGACACAAGCACTCTGCCAGAGATTTTATAACATTAATAATGGTAATCAATAAAAATTACAAACCTTTTGAATATATATGTGAACAAAGTGTTAATACAAGTTTGAGTAAATGATTCCAAAGAAAATCTAGGGATTCACAAATGCTGAAACATTAATCTTGGGTGCATGCCTGGTGTTGATTTATTTGTCATTAAATTTAAGGGAATGGCACTCTCTTTCACTCTTCTACAAGGAAAAGATTTTAAATACTATTTTATGTTTCTTGAATTATGAATATTGCTGAAAGTGATGTTCTAAGATTCAGAAAGAAAGAGTCAGAGTCAAAGGATCTTGTCTAGCCTATTCATAAAGCTTATACTTCCCATGCCTCAGATCTGGGTTTAGCTTTGCTTACTTATTCTCTCGGCTTTGTAGTTAAATAGAGATTCTCTATTACTTTGTTATACACTTTCTTTTTGCCCTTTTCTCTGCCCTCTTATGCTATGAGAAGATCATTAGAATTCTAGTGAAAAACAGAAAAATCACAGCAACACCCTCATGTGCTAATGACAATTTGAGATGTATCATGGTGTGATAAGAGCCAAGCAACAGAGAGGAATGGATAAAAAGATGCTTGGATAGTCAGTTTTGATGCAGTATAGTTTTTCTTTCCTACTATTTCCTCACTATTCATGTGATTTTGAGCACACATGTTGAGAAATACTGATATAAGTGTCCATATACTGCTAAGTAGGACAGGTAAAAGAAAAACATACATATAGAAATATTATAATAAAATTTCAGACATCAATGAAAGAGAAACTTCTTAGGCTTTGTAGGGTATATTAATTTTCTGCTGCTGATGGAGCAACTTACAAACTTACTACTGATTAAATCCAGCACATTTATTACCTTAGAGTCTTGGAGTTATTTCTCACCAAGTGAAAATTGGCAGGGTTGTGGGTCTTGCCTCTCTTAGCACCTTCTTTTTTCGGTCTTACATTCATTGACTTATAGTTTCCTTCTTATGTCTTCAGTGCAGCAATGACAGGTTGAATCCTTCACATACCCTTCATTGTGACCTACTCTTCTACCTTTCTCTCCTGCACTTCTTTGAACAACATAGAATCCATAGGTCTGCCCACATAATCCAGGACAATTTGCCCATCTCATGTCAGCTAATTAACAATATGTATTAAATCTACAAACAATTCCCTTTAGCCATGTAATATAAATTTGTGGATTCCAGGAATTAGGATGTGAGCATCTCTGAGGTAACTTTATTCTGCTTACTTCAAAAGGAAAGAGCAATACATACATAGTAAGAAAAATCATGTTTACATCAGAATTTTTAGGAGTAACATAGACAAAAATTTTGCATATGTTTAAAACATTAAGGACAATAATATCAAACTTAGATTTTATGTCCAGCTTAATTCTAAATGTAAAGGCACAATATGTAAAATCTTAGGCATAGAGATTTTCATGTTTTCTTTGGAATTTCTTTAAAAGTTCTTCAGGAAGAAGAAAAATTGATGGCAAAAAGCTGTTTAGAATATAAAAAAGCGATGGTGAGTAAAAGTGTCTGTAGAGATAGTGTTATACAATAAGTACAAATTTAAAACAGTATAGTTATATCTACGTGGAGCTTAATTTGTAATAATACATATGTAGAAAGAGGTAGAAAAGAGAAGAGATACCAATGTGGACATATTTTACAGGGGATGAGGATGGTGTAATAGCCAAGTGTTATGGTTTGAATGTGAAGTGTCCACCAAAATGTGTGAGACAATGCAAGGTTTAGAGGAGAAATGATTGGGATGTGAGAGGTTTAACCCAATCAGTGATTTAATCTCGACAGGATTAGCTGAGAGGTAATTGAAGGCAAGTAGGGTGTGGCTGGAGGAGGTGGATCATTGGTGGTGTGGTTATGGGGAATATTTTCTGTATCTGGTGAGTGGGGTCTCTCTGCTTCCCAATCACCACAAGAGCCATTTCCCTCCACCACTCTCTTGCGCCATGATGTTCTGCCTCACCCAGAGCCCTGAGCCTGCTGTCTATGAACTAAGACCTCTGAATCCTGGAGCCCTCAAAGTTTTGCTCCTCTAAAATTGTTCTTATAAGGTCTTTTAGAGGCAGCAACAAACAAGCTGATTAAAACAGTCAAGTTTTAATTTTATTAGTGTAATGTACTTTAAAATGAAGTGTGGGGACTACGGCTCATGGCCCACCAAGGACCAAATCTAGTTATGCCCATTTCTGTATGCATTGTTTATGGTATCTTTCAAAGTATAGTGGAAAGTTGAATATGTGTGACAGAGGCTATATGGCCCACATGGCCAGAAGTATTTATCATCTGACTCTTCACAGAAAAAGATTACTGATTATAGATGTAAATTAAAAGGAAAGTAGTCAATATTTAAAACATAATGAACTGGAATCAAAATCGATGGAACACACAGTACAGAAAAACTATAAGAATTATATAGCTTATGCATATTTCTAGAAGGCAAGCAACTTTAGAAAAATATGTTCTGCATTCAAAACAGGGAATAGGGATAAAGAAAAGGTTCTATATATTTACAAAGAAATACAATAAGAAATGGAAAGTATTGAACTAGATACACATTTAGTGACCTAGACTTATCTGAAAATTTTACTTTTGAGACCATGCATTAGTAGATCCATGGCAAAATATGATTATATAATTTAAAACACACATAGATCCACTACATATTTTTTAATGTTTTTATATATAATAAATACAGTAAAAAAATATATATGGATTACATATATATTAGTTATTATAGATTTAGTAAATATTCCAGGAAGTATAGCATAAGAAGGAAACAATATTTCAAAGTGTTTAAAGCACAGTATAATTAATTAATCTTATTTTTGTACTTTAGTTTCATATTTTAAATAATTATGAAAATTAAATATATGTGCAATACAACTATAATTTCTGCTGTGCTTTAGGTTGAGTTGATTCCATCATAATTATAGAACAGAAATTTAAGCTAACAAATTATTAAAATTTCAAATCTTATAAATGCATAGTAGACCTACTGAGAAAGTGAAAAACCCTACTTTCAGAAAAAAACAGAAGAGATTTTAAGACAAAGCCATAAACTCACGCTAATGCTTGGGCAACTCAGCCAAACATTGACATAACCCCTGGGAACACAATCAGTCAACACTCACCCTGTGACTGCAAATGATTACCCACTGGAAAAGGTGACAAATTCGTTCCTTCTGTTCCTTAGTACCACCATTATGTTACTTAATCTTCAGTGAAAAAGTGTGTACTATTCTCCATGAACTTTTCTAGAACTTATTTTCATGCCTTACTACCCTCTCCATCATCTCTTCTTTCTACAGAAAACACAAAAATAAAATAGGTTTTCTTAAGTACACAATCATAATACCCAGTGTTGTTTAAAGGCCTCTATTTGGATAAATTTTAGAGATGGCAGTAATTGCATGTTATGTAGAACGCGTTTGCTTCTGGGTGTCTGAGTAATTTGGAGCTTTGAGAGGTACTCCTGCTCTACCAAAACTAGAGTTCAGAAATAATGAACTTCTAGTAACAAACCTGGTACCAAAAGATATGCACAAAATGTATAAAACTACCAACTTGGCCTCTGTCAGGCCAAAGATGAATAAAACCAGATAAAAACAAGAGTTTAACCCAGGTTTCTTTGAGGGTACCTGGAGTGTTTAGAAGTGAGGGTCTTTAAGGGAAACTGAAATGTCACAGGACAGAAAAGGAACATCACAGAAGTGTTAAAAGCAAATCAAGAAAAACAGGCCTAGTCATCTCAAACTATATAAAAAATGCCATAGACTGAGTGCCTCAACAAGAGACAAGTTTATTTTCTACAGTCCTTGAAGCTGAGAGGTCTAAAAGTAGTCCCCAGCAGATTTGGTGGGTGATGAAGACATTCTTCCTGTCTTCTAGGATGCCCTGCTCTCATATCCTAATTAGATAAGAAGGATGGTCCCATCTCCAAATAACCTGGCTTTGGAAGAAAAGAATTTCAACATATGAATCTGAGGAGGAAATAATAAGTCAAATGAAAGCATCACCTAAAAGATGCATCTAAAAATTGCAGTGTGCATTTCCTCAATTACATATAGATGTTCTATAAACATTGATCTTGTTCTCAATAATAAGCATGCTTGAAATTTTCAGAACATGCACAGCAGATAAGGAAACACAAGCAGCCGATCATTCTCACTAGGAATCAAGCAAATGAAACATAAAATGGCCTAGGGATGTGGCTCAGTGGCAAAGTGCCTCTGGGTTAAATCCCTGTACTAAAAATAAATAAAAAAAAATATAAATAAATAAACAAACAAAATTGAAAATATAAAATCTTCAAGAGAATTCAACCAATAGAATTTCTTATTTGTTTTATATACCTCATAGGATTTTAATTATGCCAGTTAAGCCTATGGTTTGGTCATACTTTGTAAAGTAGTCCTAAGTTCACCTCCTCTCATGACTTCACCCATCTATATTCCTAAGTAATGTACTCCAGTATTTGCTTTGTACACCACTTAGAATTGCCCTTTAAAGTATTAATGTCTTTGGATTGGCTTATTTCACTTATCATGGTATTCTCTAGGTCCATCCATTTACCTGCAAATGCCATAATTTCATTCTTCTTTAAGGCTGAGTAATATTTAATTGTGTCTATATACCACATTTTCTTTCTTTATTCATCTGTTGAAGAGCATCTAGGTTGGTTCCACAGTTTAGCTATTGTGAATTGAGCTGCTATAAGCATTGATGGGGCTGTATCACTGTAGTTGCTGATTTGAAGTCCTTTGGGTATAATGTTTTCTCTGATAATTCAGATGCTGATCCACAGTTGGGGGAGGGTAGGGAAGAATGAAGGAATTTTGGATTGTAAAGAGGGGAATGAAGTGAGGGGTGGGGTGGTGGGGTTGGGAAGGGCTGTGAAATGAGACAGACATTGTTACCCTATGTAGGATTACACTGGGGTGACTCAGCACCATGTAAGGCCAGAAGGAGGAGAAGTTATGCTCCATTGGAGCACAATGTGTCAAAATGCATTCTACTGTCATGTACAACCAACTAGAACAAATAAAAAATTAATTAAAGATAAATAAATACGTAAAAACTTTCTTCAAATTATACCAACATTCTTTCTCCTTGTTTAAAAGAGGAAGAAGTCAAATGTCTGCATATTAAGTCTGAATATCACAAAGTTCTGTCTTACCCTTAAATTATATAGTTTTATAATTTATTAATAATAAAATCAACCTACTTTAAAAGTAATAATAATAATGTCTTTGCAAATGCATACAATTTTATATCTCAGTTTCTGGTATTTATACTCTTCATAATTATTTTATACTCAACATAATTACCCATGCAGTTTGATTTAAGTCTGCCATTTTGTCTCAATTGTTTTTTGATTTCTCATTTTCTCCATTAATGTCTACTCTGAATTTAGCAGAGGTTGTTTTTATTGATGCTTTTAAGTTTTTTTTTTTTTTCTTTTTTGCCTTGCAAACTTTTGGCTTTTAAATTTTTTACTTAATACGTTTTTATTTTGACATATAAATACAAATCCATACATAGACTAAGAAATAATAAAGCTTTCTCTTGGACACTTTTTCAATGTTTAAGAATGAAATTATCCAAGAAACTAAAATATAATATAAAAATTAAGGTCTTAATATTGATACAGTTAAATACAGAATATTTTCATCACCAAAGATTTTCTCATTTTTCTTGTTAATTTGTTTTTGAGCTCCACAGCCCTCTCCTATCCTCTTCCATTCCTGACATCTAGAGATCACTGATATGTTCTCTGCTTCTTATCTATTTTTATAATTTTGCTATACCAAAATGTTATGAATTGAATCATGCAGTGATATTTTGGAGATGAGATGCTTTTCATTAAATATAATCTGTAGAGTTTAAATTTTTGAGTGCATCGATCATTAATTCCTTGCTAATGATAAGTAGCCTCTCATTGCATGGATGTGCTGCAGGTGGTTTAACCACTCAACTATCATAGGACATCAGAGTCATGATTGAGGTTTTATGAATGAAGTTTCTGTGAAAATTCACATTTAGGTCTTTGTGTGAATGTAATTATATTTATTTATATGAGATCAATTGATTTTATAACAACAGTTCTTTTCTTGGTTGATGTTTCTCAGTAATTACACAATCACTAAAATTTCTCATTATATTTGGACTTGATACATATAAGTGAAGAAAATATTAATCTAATATTTCAATATTCATAATTCTATACCTACTTCATGAATATGCTATGAATACCACAGTACAATAATTTTTTTTTTTTTTTGGTACTGGGGATTGAACCCAGGGGCACTTGACCACTGAGCCACATCCCCAGCCCTATTTTGTATTTTATTTAGAGACAGGGTCTCACTGAATTGCTTAGGGCCTCACTAAGTTGCTGAGGCTGGCTTTGAACTTGCAATCCTCTGCCTCAGCCTCCCAGGTGCGGGGATTACAGGCATGTGCCACCATACCCGGCAATACAATAATTTTTAACTTAACCATATGTGTTAAGAAAATAGAAGAAAAATATAAATGACAAATACTAGTTCTTCTTTACTATATTAGATTCCATCTGATATTATTTCTAAACATGTCTTAGCATTGCTTCTGTACAGTTCTGTTAATAACATATTCTTGACTTTCTTTTTCATAAACATATATATTTTTGGACATCCTTAATGCATGATAATTTACATGGATACAGAATTATGGCCTATTTTTTTCCCTTAAACTCTATAAAGTTATTGTTTGTCTTGCTTTTATAGTTGAAGGTAATAAGTAGGCAATCACTTATACCATTCATACTCTCCCACGTTGCTTTATGGACTTTCTATTTAATCTTCATTTTTTCAGCAGTGTGAAAATGAAGCCCTGAGGCATAGTTTCTATAACTGATCCTGCTTAGAATTTGTTGAACTTCTTGAATATCAAAATATGCCATTTTCAATAAACTTTGTGTTTCTTTCTGCATTATTTTCTCTCATCTTTCTAATCATGATAAACTAGATGCACGTATTTTAGATCTTTAATATTTTTTCACAGGTCTCTGAGATTCTGTTCATTTTCAACATTTCTACCCTCTATTCTTCCAACTACATAATTAATATTAGTGGATATTTTAATTCTTCAATTTCTTCCTCCTTGAATCATTCTGGATATTATGGATATTGTGTTTGTTGTCAAGATGTTAGATTCTGTTATATTCTTCCAGTTTCTTCCTTGTTTGTTTGTGGGTATTTGTCATTATAGTACACAATTAATTTGGTCAGACTAGAATTGTGCACTTCTCTTAATGGCTCTCAGTTAATTTTCAGGCTTTTCTTAATCTTTCAAAAGAATTTGTGGTTTAATGAATTAGTTTCAGTGTTAATTAGTTTCAGTTGAAACACATTGACTTAGGACTACTTCAAAACTTGTGCAAATATGTAATTCAGGATTTATGGCAAGTAATTTAAGATTTATGGCTTTTTGGACTACTCTTTCCCAGAAACTCTATTTGCTCTGAATTTTTCCCTTTCTTAAGCCAGAAATATTTTTAATTTCCATTTGAGTTTTAGCTAACATTCAAAACACCGACTTGGGTTCACTATCAGATAAAACTCATAGTTATCTATTTCTTTTCCAACTATTGATTCCCATCTACTTTCTGCTGATTTTAGTCATTCTCCCATGCCTAAAAACATTTTTAAATATATTATGATGATAAAATTAGTAATTCTGCCATTAAGAAAAGCAGAACTCCAGGAAATATTCAAGTTAACATTAAAAGAAACATCTCATGAAGTTTACTTCTTGAACTTTAATCACTAAACAAATTTCTTCACAATTGTTTTTCTATCCATTATATATTATGTACTCCTTTATAAACATCCACTTATTTTATTTATTTAAATTCATTCATTTCCTAGAATAAATCCTTTTAAAGGAAATATTATCTCATTCCTTATAATTACATTCATTTCAGGTATATTACAATGTCAGTTTATTTTAAAATATTCATCAAAATAGTAAGCACATTGATTTTATTGATTCATTTTAAATTAACAAATAATAATTGTAATATGAAACATTCTCTGAGACTATTAACTCCACCATCAGGTGGTTTGAATCTGAATATCTTCTCTATTCCTTCTCTAACACTTATTAAATCTTTGACTTGCAGTAAAATTTTATCTTTTCAAATAATGCCTGCATTGTCTATAAAATAGGCATAATTATAGCATTTCTTACAGGATGAGTTTAGGATGAATTTAAGTGAATACTCCAAGAAATTAATATCAAAAAAAGATTACATGTGTATGGGAAATTGAAGAGAGAAACAATTCCAGGGAAGCTCTCAAGCTGCAGTGAAGGTCTAAGACCTGGGCAGAAGAGAGGGAAGAAAAACAAGATTGTAGAAAACACCTTAGACCACTGTGCAGTATAAAAGTATAAAAATGTCTTGATAAAGTAAATAGGAAGTTCCCAGTACACATATCAAAGGTATCTTCTGTTTTAAGGTCTCCTTTGTGTCTTGCCTCATTCAGTTGTTACCTGGAAGAAGTAGTGGAAATACAGTTTCATCATATGTGTAGCAATGGACGATAGAACACAGCATCTGAGACCATTAGTCAGTCACTCTCCTTGCAATCAGATATCTGAGAGATACATTTTGATTGCTACAACATTTATAAAATATACCCTTGGAAACTGCTTGTTTCATAAAAAGCACATCTCAGTATTTTCAAATTAATTAAACTTATTCAAAAAAGCAAAATATGTACTACTTCTGTATAACCTATAACTAATGGAAACCTGAGTTTCAGAACTTTTGGGAAACTACTTCAACCAGTAATCTTCAAGCAAATCAATAAGGTTGTCTGTTAATAATGTGGGTCTGCTACTGAGTTTCAGAAATTCCAATTCTGATTCCCAAATCGAGAGTCAGAAGTCTGAATTTTTGTCGACCATCTCACAAGATTTTTGATCTATTCAGGGCAAATGCACGTGTGAGAAGCATGGCATTTGTTTTAGAGAGTTGCATTTAGCTTTGAAGGTAGGAGAGATTGCTTTTTGGACAATATACTTTTCATACAACGGAATACTATATTGTATCCTGGATGGAAAACTTTATGTCCTTTCTATTCAGAAGTTCTTTGTGCATGGAATTGAACTACTCTTCTGCAACATTTGGACATCTTATACTCTGCAATGTATGGAAAACTTTTATTAACCACTTGTATTTATGACACAACAGAGACAAACAAATCAGAGGTAGCCCCAGAGCACTGATCCAAAGCCCAGAGTTACTCTATAGTGGCTTACAAAGAGGGGTCAGAAAGTACACCTAGGTTGGTGAGGGCTTCAGTGAGGTTTTATAATTATGCAACCTCTGATTATTCCTGAGTATAAAAGAAAACCCGGTCTTTGAGAGTTAAGATACAAGTGGTTAGAAAAGAGCTATAGGAGAAAGCTGGTGGGATGATTTCTCATTCTTCATGTTCTTTGCGCAGCATTTGCATGTTGCATTTTATCTGACTTCTGTCTAAAAAAATTATAGACATTTTTCTTTTGACTTCTGACATTCTGGCATAGCATAAAGCATTGGATCTACAAACTTTAACAAGTGGCACATGATCTCTGCCAGGTAAATGACATTCTATCATTAAAATAATCTACCTAAATTTGAAATATTTTTAAAATAGTGATCTTTGGATAGTAAATGATTATTGATAACCAATTTTCAGTTATTTTCTTCTTGTTGCTCCTAAAAATTATCAATATTTAAGTTTGGGCTATATTAATTTTCCATGCCATCAAAAACTAACACTCATTTTAGCTTACATGAGATATATGTATACACACACAATTGTATGTGTGTGTGTATGTGTGTGTGTTTTCATATATATATATATAAACATACCTAGGTAGGTAGACAGGTAAATGTCTGTCATCTACCTATCTAACATTGATATCTAGATTCATTACTAGAAATCAATTTAAATACTAAATTCTCTCTTAGATATGCTCACTGATTTCTCAACACTTAATTCAAATATATCTAAGATGCTTTTTGAATTTCATGCTAAATGTTCTTTCTTAGTAATAATATATAAAATTAATTTAGAAAAGATGAAGGTATAAAAAATTTTAGCATATATCAACCTATATTCTCAGTACAAAAGATTTGTTTTTATAATTGTTCTATTTACATTATTGTTCTTAATTGTTTACACTAAAAGTAAGTTTTTTAGGTTGTTAATGAAATATAAGAAAAACCATAGTAGCCCAATAAAAATGTATTCCATCTTAAATCACAGCTCACTGTCAAAGAACAAATGTCTTCATGTAGTTGTGCAACCTGTTTTAGTCATTCTAGAGATGAGAAAGAATATTGTGAACTCATTATCTGACTGGAAGTTTGGGTGGTTGTTTTTTTCATTTATTTTCTTTTCTGTTCTTTTGTGTCTTGGCTGCAAATTTCTGCCAAGCCTGTAGACATTTTCTAGCCAACATTCAGAGACAAGAGTTGAGGATATGACATATTTCCAACATTCTATGACATTTACTTTTTTTATAAAAAATATTTAGTTTGCAAGTAAACAGACTGTTGACTAGGTAAAGACAAATACAAATAAATTCAGTGGAAACAAGCAGAACAGGTGTATGTAAGTGACATAGCCAATTAGATTTGCTATGCATCTTATCCTCAGTGTCATGCAATGATGTGCTATTCAGCAGCCCTCACATTCCAATAGAATATGGATTTCCATAGTAGGATAGTTCATGGAAGGGATATTGTGAAATCATTTTCTTAGACTATATATTATCAGGAAATTCTGATATGCTTATTATCATGTCTTTGTATTTGTTTCTGACTCTTAGTTATTGATGCTCATTTCACCATGTCTAAATGTGGACACAAGATCCAAGTAATATTCTTGTTTTTTTCAAAAAAATATTTTAAGTAAATACTCAAATTTGAGTAAATCCCAATTTTTAACATAAATGTTAATTTGTTCTCTATTATGGGTTTCTGTTAAAGAAACTTTAACACTAAACCCTAAAAGTAACTAAAGTCTAGGACTGCATTTTGATAAATACATAGAAATAGAACACTAACAACCAAGATTCATATTGACAATTAAGCTCTGTTCAGAGAAGAATAATTATTTTCACAGATGAATCTTTTCTTGCTTTGACAAATAAGGTATGATATACCTATGATGATTTGTAGACTCTTAAACTTCAATGTTTTATAAAATATTTTATAAATTCCTTAGTTTGTATGTAAGAAACTTGTAAGGGTTTTCATAATGATTTCTGTGTGATCTACACAGGGTCATTTGGAATAATCATTAAAGAATACTAAATTTAAAAACAATAAAAACTGCTACTCATGCTAAGCATATTGGAGAGAGTTAAGTATGGGTCAACCCCATTTTTTCTCCTATTAGATTGGCAACAGTAAGAATATTTGTAACATCTTATTGAAACATTTTACGATAGTTATTTAAAAATCTCCACCAGACAATTACAATTTCTGATTCATTTCAGTGTTGGCATTAGTTGTCTGTCTTCTCATTGAAGTTGTAAACTTCTTGATTCTGGGTATTCCTATTATAGGAGATATTCAATCATATCATAAACTTTTAAATTATTATTTTAGCAAACTGTCCTACCTACTACAGAGGATGAGGGGATTGAATGATGCCCACCCATATCGATGCCAGAGCTCTTTTTTACTCAGTCTACTGCAGGAGGTATTTGCTTACCTCCTCCTCTTTTATTTATATAATTAGTAGTTTGTTTTTATTTCAATAACTATAGACTCATTGAATTTATTTTATAATTTGTTTTACATCTGAATGTTTCATTATTTATTTGCTGCCTTTCAACGTTGGCCACTGGGAGCTCTTTCATTTGTTGAATGTATTCCTTTGACAATGTAGGTTTTTCTTGTGTTTTGTTTGAGCACTTTCTTGCTCTCTGACACTACAAGATACTGTAGGCCCTTCTTGTACGTTCCCTTATTAATCCTAGAATAAACCAGCTATGATTCAAACAAACCCTGGTTCATTTTAAAGGACGGTAGAAGAAACAGATACAGTAGCTAGGTATGCTCAATGCTACTGGAGTGAGCTATTTGTTGGTACTATCAGTTGGCAGAGCATGGAAACATATGTATGTATACTAAAACTGCATATCCACATAAATATTTCAGTATGTAACCATCTGCACATTCAGCTAAATATGAGATTATACTGATGTCTAAAACTCAAATCTATTACCACATGGATCTTTCTTGGCTTTTCCTATTATTTATCTGTACCTTCTCATTACAATAGTGAGAAAGTTTGCTACTGCATATTTACTTGTTTATTACTAGTACAAGGGAAATAAGTATTTAGTATTTATATAGTAACCTTATATCTTGTGACAGTACTATATTAGTTTTCAGAATTTTTTTGTCTATTCCTTGAGATTTTCTACATGAAAAATAATGTTGTGCTTGAATAAGGGCATTTATTTCTTCCTATTCAACCTGTGTATTCTTTTATTTATTTTTTCTTCTCATTGCAATAGATAAAACTGCTAGTATAATTATTTAGTGACAGAAAATTTTCTTGCCTTGTTGTCTAGAAAGAGAAGAGTGATGTTAGATAAGGGTTTTACCAGAGGTTCTTTTCCTATTTTAGATTTCTATTCCTAATTTGCTGAGAATATATATATATATATATTATATATATATATATATAATATATATATATTTGGTTCAAGAATGGATGTTAGATTTCATTAAATGCTACTTTGTCATCATTTGTTATGATCATATGTTATGGTTATACTGCTCTACTTTTAAATTTTCAACAGGGCTTAGGCACCTGAAATTACTCTCAATTAGTTGTGGTGGTACATCATATTTTCATTTGCTAACATTTTGTTACAGAATTTTGCATCTGTATTGATATATATTCATCTGTGAATTTCCCTTATTGCAATTTCTTAATGAATTTTGGTAGTAAGGTAATTGTGTTTCCATTGATGGATTTAGAAATCATTTTCCCTACTTCTATTTTATAGAAAATCTGTGAATATTTGTGTCATTATGTTTGGTGAACTTTTTCAGTGATTGTACTATTTTTAAAAAGTTATTAATAATTAATTCAATGCCCTTAAGTAGACATAAGCTTATTTAAAGTGTGTGTCCTGTGTCCCATTTATGTCTTTAAAATACTTATCAGTGGAGCTGGGGTTGTGGCTCAGTGGTAGAGTGCTTGCCTAGTACGTGTGAGGCACTGGGTTCAATTCTTAGCACCATATATAAATAAATGAATAAAATGTAAGTCTATTGAAAGACAAAAAGAATATTTAAAAAATGATGGGAAAATTTAAAAAATATCTTATCAGTTGCTGTGTCCTCTTCAATTCCCCTCAGTGCTTGACAAGGATTCCACTGAGTTATAAAGATGTTTGCAAGGTCTCATCTTCCTGGGAATTGGGCCCACTGTTTCCTGTTGTCTTGTTTAATTTGCCTATGCTTGGGAATAATATAATATTGTATTTCTGGGAATTCTACGGTCTTAGGGGATTTAGAACACGAGAATCAAACAGTTAATCATACTGGATATAACCAAAAAGGCCCTAGTTCTGGGGTGATAAAAGTATAGCTTGGAAGGAATGCTATGCTCATTTCCAGCAACTTATGCTAAATGGCACCACGGATGGTGACCACTCCCAGATGACCTAGGGCAGAAAAACACGTGGTTCCCACCTTAACTCCAGACAAATAAGTCACAAACAAAGTTGTTAAGGCTAGAAAAATAGTCCCAACAATTCAGACATTATTTGGTAATGCTTACTTGGTTAATAGAAAACTATGGTATCCTCCTAGGAAACCAGCTTCTGGTCCCTTAGATTTAGACCCCCCTTTATCTGCCACTGGCAGAATACACCTTGGTTGGCATCAAGAATATTATAATGAAAAATGTACATGGAGGGCTCATCTCCCCTTTTTAGAATATTTAAAATATGTAAAACGCTGGTGTTTGCATAGTTGCTCTGAACAGCTTTCTTGGGCAGGACTGGCTAATGCTTACTGGGCAAAAGCGGGAGGTGGTACCGCTCCTAATTGGCCTAAAAGCAGCTCCTAAAGCAGCTCAGTTATTCAATGATCCAGAGAAAGCTCAGAAAGAAACTTCCTATTGTTCCTGTTAATCTAGTTATTAATCACATAGTGTAAGCTTATATGTTGTTCATAGAAATGGCTTCAGTGCATGATGTTCCCAGTAATATAGAAAGTAGAACTTGTTAAAGCTTATATAGAAGAATACTTAAAAACATTATGAAGAGTTGATGATATTTAATCTGCTAATACGTTTTGCCTATTGTCTTGTAGTTTGCATTAGTTTCCTTTTGGGTGGCCTCAAGATATTGTACTCAAGCTAGAAGCTAACAAATAAAAATGGTGTGTGGAAAAAATTAAGTTAGAACAGAACTTAGCCTCAGATCACTGAGTCTGTGTTGCTCTGTTCTCCACCTCGCCGACACCATCCCTCACCAGAGAGCACCACGACCCTGTGCTAGGGCTGGATCCTGGCAATCAGTGTCTATAAGATTTGATGTATGGATATATGTTGGCATATAATTGTTCATTATGCTTTATAATCCTTTAATGTTGATAACATCAGTAGTCACCATCCATATAACCCTTTAATTATTGGTGTCTTTTTTCCCCTTCCCCCTTTTTAATTTGGTAATCCTGGCTAAACACTCATCAATTTTTAAAATTTTTTCAAATAAATAATTTTTGATTTTGCTGATTTTTTTTTTAACTATTGTTTTCCAATTTCCTTGACTTCAACTTGCTTGAGGCTGCACGTTGCTCTTCTTTCTCTGCTTCCTATGGTGCTATCTTAGATTGTTGATTTTTATGTTTCTTTTCATGATTGCATTTAATGCTAGAAATTTCCCTCTGAACACTTATCCTTCACATTTTGATGTGTCATTTAGTTCAAAATATTTCCGAATGATTTTCGTGAGACTTCTTTGAACTGTTTTATTTAGATATATACAATTTAACCTTCAAATATTTGGAAACTTTACATCTGTCTGTCATTCATTTCAAGTTTAGTTCCAAAGTGTTTCAAGAATATACTTCATGTGACATCTATAATTTAAAATGTGTTTAACATATGTTTCATGATTTAGAATGCCTTCTATTTTGATGAATCTTCTATCTGTGCCTGAGAAGTATACGTAGTCTGGGGTTGGACAGATTATAATATAAATGTCAAGTCAAATTGATTGATAGTGCTACTTAAGTCAATGTCATCCTTACTGATTTTCTATTTCTTGACCTACCAACAAAAATGCTGGAAGGAGTGAAACCAGCCTTGAAAATCAGGATCAGATCTTAGTTCCCCCAGTATTGAAGACTAAATACCCATGGACAGTAGAAGCAAGTGCAGAAAGTAAATTTTATTTTAAATGCAAGGAAGAGGGAGAAAGGTGGGAGAGAGAGAGAGAGGATGAGAGAGAGAGAAAGGGAGAGGGGGAGAGAGAGAGAGAGAGGGAGAGAGAGAGAGAGAGAACAAACACAGACATCTTCTGGAGAGGAGGGGGTCCAGCCAGCGCTGATACCTTAGGGAGTGGGGTATCTTGCCCCTTCAGAGCTTCCAGGTTTCCTTTCTTCTCATGTCTCCTCCCCCAACCCTGCCTACAGGGCCAAAAGGTGGAAAAGGAGTCACTCAGGGGGTACTTCTCCCTATTTTGCAGAAGGGCAGGAAAGGAGAGCCCAGTGGGTACTCATTAACAAGTCCTTGCTGGGAGGAACAATATCCTGGAGGCAGGTAATCTTGGTAACTGGTTGTTGAGGAGGGGGAAGTGTTCTGGAGGTTTTAGCATTTTATTTTATTTTCAATCAGCCCCCATCCTCCCAAAACAATCATTCATTATCTCTGCTATCTGACCTTCACCCCATTCTCAGAAGAATGCTGAAGACTTCAAATATAATAATCATTTGCTTATTTCAACTTGGAATCTCTTCAGGAGTTTTTTCTTTATTTATTTGTCTGTTTGAGCATTTTGTCTTTAAAAATATTGTGATGATCTATTTTTAGTTGTATCACCAGGAAAGGATAGTTATCTGAGAACTGATCTATTTGTCAACATATAATGCTTCCCTGTATTCCTGATAATTTTCCTTTTTCAGAAATCTACTTTGTATGAATTTAGTATTGTTATCTCAAGTTTCTTTTAATTAGTGAAACATGGAATATCAATCTCTATCCTTTTAATTTCTAAACGGCTTCATCTATACATAATTCATCCTCTCTTCACTTTTATCTTTTCTGACACATTATATTTAAAGTGTGATTTAAAGACAGCATAGTTTTTGTCTTTAAAAAAGTCTGTCTGGCCAGGTGTGGTGGCACGTGCCTGGTGGCATATGCCAGTAATCCCAGCAGCTGGGGAGGCTGATGCAGGAGGATGGAGAGTTCAAAGCCAGCCTCAGCACCTCAGCGAGGCCATAAGCAACTCAGTGAGATCCTGTCTCTAAATAAAATACAAAGTAGGACTGGGGATGTGGTTCAAAGGTTGAGTAACCCTGAGTTCAATCTCCAGTATCCAGAAAAAAATAAAAACAAAAAGCCTGTCTGGCTGGACACAGGGGCACACACCTGTAATCCCATTGACTCAAGAGTATGGCAGAAGGATCACAAGTTTAAGGCAAGCCTCAGTAAATTAGCTAGACCCTAAGCAACTTAATATTCAGTGTCAAAAAAGGAGACTATGGATGTGGTGATGTAGCTCTGTGATAAAGCACCTTTGTGTTCAATTCCCAGTACCCCTCAAATAATTGTATCTTACAATCTCTCTCTCCTAAATGGTCTAGAATTATCCCTTAAAGTAATTATTGATATTGTTTTGTGATATCTACTATGTTTGAAACTGTATTCTTTCTTTTCAAGTGTTATTTTTTTCCTCTTTCTCTGCTCATTTGAATTGGGCATTTTCTTTAATTCCATTTTATTTCCTTTTTTGGCATATAAATGACAATTCCTTTTTAATTTTTGTGGATTCTCTAGAGATGATAGTATACATTTGAACCTAATATTTATAAATCTTCAATTAACACTGGATTATTTTGTGTATAGTAAAAATAACTTACAGTGAAGTATTCTCTATTTTTCCTCTCTATATCTTCATTGTCATTTACCTATTTACCCACATGTACTATCACCCTAGTTATTATTAGTATTATTACTTTAAACAAAGTTATCTTTTAAATTGATTGAGAGAATTCTTTAAAACATCACTTATTTCTTTTCTGGTGAGTTTCTTTTATTTAGTTCCTTGTTTATGATGTATATCTTTTTCCATTTCCTCTCTCTCAAAAAAGAAGAAAAACACCTCTTTAACTTAACCAGGGAAAATCATCTATCAATGAATTCATTGGTTCATTCATTGGTCTATGAGACTATTTCTCCTTTATTCAATAAAGAGAATTTTGTTAGCTGTAAAATTCTAGTTTGACAAGTTTTTCTTCTTTCAATAGTTTAAATATTGTATTTCTCTCTTCAGTTTTTGCAGTATTTTGTGAGATGTCCATTGCCATTCTTTACTTTATTTTTTTTAGGCAGAGTATTTCATTTCCTCTGATTTATTTCAAGTTATTTGCTTTGTCTTTGATTTCCTGAATTTGATAATATGTATCTAGGTGTACATTTCTTTTTAATTTATTATGCTGAGTGTTATCAAGGCTTCCTGGACTTGGTTTGGGATCTCTCAATACATTTAGGAATTTCTCAATCATTATTGTTTAAATATTTCTTCTGCTTCATCCCTTCTTTTTTCTTCATCAGGTATTGCAATAAAGCAAATATACTTTCTGAAATTGCCCCACAATTCTGGATATTTTGTTTTGTTGCTACTGTTATTTGTGTTTTAATTTATACTCCTTATTTATTTTACCATTCAGTTTTCAAAATTTCCAGTGACAGGGGCTGGGTTTGTGGTTCAGTGGTAGAAGGATTGCCTAGCATGTGTGAGGCACTGGGTTCAATTCCCAGCACCACATATAAATAAATGAATAAAATAAAGGTCCATCAACATCTAAATATATATATAAAATTATCTATATTTATATAAAAATGTATATATATTTATTATATTATATATATTTATATACACATATATATAAATTTCCAGTGACGTAACCTTAAGCTCCCTCACTCTTCTCCCACCAATGTCCTCTACTCAGAAAGGTATTCTTCATTTCTTAGTGTTTTTAATTTCCTGTATTGCTTTTGATTCCTTCTCAAGTTTTGATCCCTTTACTTCCATTCCTCAGCTGTTCTTACTTGATTTCTTTAGAGCTCTTAATATATCCATCATAGCTATCAGAGATCCTGCTCTGATATGACATCTTATTCTGGTTTTGATGCTTGATTATTTACCTCTTCACTGAGGTAAATAGGGATGGTTCATTTCGGGTAACCATGCCGCACTTCTCCATCTTCCTCACTTTCCTCCATCTGCTCAAACTGATAAAATCTGGGATCTCCCTCATTGGACACTGGTAACAGATGCAAAACATTTAAGCCCCTATTTGTGTTTTGGGATCTTCACCCAGTCTCTAATCTTAATCATCATCATTAAATCCTTAGCCAGTTTCATCTTCTTTCTCTCAAGTCCATTCTCTTAAGCAATGCCAGGCCTCAATTGTATGTCTAACATTTTTTTATGGTGTTGTTAGTCCTGATAGCTGAACCAAATTTCATTTCAGGGTCCACTCTGTCTAGAACTTGGACTACATGTCATGTTCACTGAGCCTCTACTTTAGATAATGGGGCTTAAAATTGTCCTGATATTTTTTTCCCTCTTATGGTTTCCTGGGAATTAACTAGTAACTCTTTATTTTAAATAGAGTTGAGTTTTATAGGTCTTTCAACTGTGTAGGGGAAGAATCTATCATTTGATGCTTACATATTAATCTTTTAGCATATCTGTATTCATGGGATGTAGCCTTCATAAGTGGTCTCCTTTCCCCACATCCTTAGTCAAGACAGGTAGACTAAACTGGGTTGGATTCAGGGAAATGCCCTATGCCCTTCCTGCAGGAAGGATAGAGTTCTCACACACTTTTTCACCTGGATGGTGGACCTTTTTTATGGAGGAAGCGCTCCTCATTTTACACAATGGTTGCTTTTCCTCTGCCTGTCTAAGTACCCTAGAGAATCTATCCAGACCCTTCATTATGAGAACCCAGTGGGCTCCCTGAAGTAAAACCCATTGAAAGTGTGTGAACATCCATAAGACTTGGGCACTTCTACCACAAAATCCACAATCAGTTCCTTGTCCTCTTCTCAGCATTTCAGGAAGAGTGCCATTTTAAATTTCTGCCAGTTTGGGTTATACTACTCTAGGGGAATAGAACTCAATTCTAGTTCTTTGGAGTCATCTGTCTCTCTAGATATCAAGGTGACATCTTGCCCTGGGAACTCAGTTCTCTTATGAGTCTAATAATAGTCTAGCTTTCCATATGGTTAGCTTTGTTTTTCAATGAAGATTTCTTATTTTTTTCTTGTTGTCAGGATGTGATGCGCAACTTCCAGTATCTTTATGTGTCAAAACTCCAGGAGTTGTTCCTGATAAAAATTTTATGAGTTACTCTAAAACATGAGACTTCCGTTTTACCTATGCCTAACCTTCATCATCTACTCATCTGTCTCTTACACGTTGGCCCTTATAAAATATTTTTGACAGTTCAGGGACAGCTAATATTCACTATAGTGAAAATCATAAGAAATGCCAAATGTGAGCTAATTCCTTAGTCTCATTTTTTCTAGTTTCTCTAGATATCCTGAATCATATAAAAATCACAGTGTCCAAATCCCATGGCATCATGTAGAAAGTGTTTAATAATTTATACTTTTAAAGGTCTATTCAATCAGTTGGGCTCATTTGCTCCACTCATTTAGACAAAGATTTTCTCTAACAGGGCAATACTTTTTCTAAGTCTGCCATGCGACTACATACCCTTGAAATTTTACAAAGTGCTGCTCCCTACATCAGGAATGTTCTTTCCCTTCTGTCTTTGTTCCTCCAGACAAAGCCAAAGTTTTAATGTTTCTGAAACGTACACCTCAATTTAATACAGCGACTGGCCTGTCTTCATGAACTATGTTAAATGTTTGCTCTCCTTTTGCATAACTGTCCCACAGTTGATATTATTAGTTTAGATATTTTTTCACCTATGTTACATGAGTGAAGAAATTCTCTGTACCATGAGATTCATTCACACTATGAGCATAAGATGTTTGTTGAGTGATTAATGATTGCAGTTTAAACTAACCTCTTTTTCACTCTTTTTTAATGTATATGAATCTTACTGAATCAAATGAAATATTTTTCAAAAATATTTGTTATACATTTGATTATTTTTTTCTAACTTTCTGCTATATTGCTAAAAGACTTTGGAGTGAAAGCTATACAAACTAAATAAATATAAGCAATTTTAATATAAAACAAGTATTTTTGTTGCCTCTAGAAATTAAGTTTAAACCCCATTTATCACCAATAAATGCAAGCTGTTTATTGGCCCTTTTGTAACCTCATGTGCATGGATGGAATGCAAAACTATCTCATAAATTACCATGAGTTCATCAGGACATTCCCTTTTGAGTCCAAATGGTGTCAGTAATGTTACTTTATTATTGAGTCTTTTGTCTTTTATTACAGTCATTAGCCACTTCACATTTTAATTGCATTACATGGAATGTTAATAAAAAGTGATTCAGAAGAAATTTTGACCTACTGAGACCTTCTTGGCTGTTTAGAACATTAGCTATGATTCTCAGAATTAATGTGTACAAAGGATTATTCATCAGATATGATAGGCAAATGAAGAAAATGATGAATTGGAATATTAAACGAGGTTCTAAAATTACTAAATATATATTTACCAGAGCTGGAGAGAATCACTTATTAATTCTTTAATATTTAAATTTATATTTCCCACATTCATCTATATTTTATTATTTTGTTGACTGTCATTATATAAATGCTAACAGTACTTTTGAATTTTTGTCCTTCCATCCATCCATCCACTAATTTACTTTTGTGTACAAGGATATGACCTTACCAACAAAATAGAGAATAGTTTAATAGAAAAGACATCCATTTTATGGAAAGTGTCAGATCAGTGCATTTATTTGCAGTACTCACTAGCATCTTTAACTCAATGAAACAGAGGTTTACCTCATCCTCTCTGATTACTTTCCCACAATCTGTCCATATCATATGCGAATATGCCATCAGAGTAATGGATGTTCCTTCCCATTCCTATCCAATTTTAACATGAACAATGTTCCTTTCCTAAAGAAGTATCATTTTCATCATGAGGATTTGAGAGAGAGTGTGAGAATGCATGAAAGAAAGAGTGTATCTAAAGCATATTATTGAAACCCTATGGAATATCAACCAAGTACTCTCTATGATTCACCTCAATATTAATTCTAATAATATTGCCACTCTTAGAATGCTGCATGAATCATTCTAGGAGTATGACCTTCATTCAATCAGTGGTTTCAGTTTGTAGTCCTTTTGTGACATATATTCATTCATGGTCATTTTGACATTTTTTCCAAAGGCCAAGACTTTCCCTTGCTGATTTTCACACCTGAGGACCATTTGTCTTCTGCTGTCATTTTCTAGCTACTGATGTCAATGTTAACATTGCTACACACAGACATTGCCTCAAGAAAACAAATCATTTCTGGTTAAAAGGAAACCATGTCTTTGCTAAAACTACCTCTGCATCACTTGTCAATGAGAATTGGTGATGGAATTATTTTTCATTTGTACCCCTGGGAAAATAACTCTTCTCCATCCTGCATGTCCTTTAAAGTTGATAGTAAGCACAAATAACGTACCAAATAATATTACATTCTAATCTTTTCTAATGTGTTAATAGCATATTTTGATATAGCTCTAAAAAGATTTATAGGAAGGTGAATGGCACAAAAAAAAAAAGCTCTATAATGCTTACTGAGAAATACTGAATGGTTTCTTTGGCTGCAGGTATTTTAAAAATGTAAAGTAACATTTTCATAGCAGAAAAAACCAAAATTATAATAACTCATTTTGTTAAGTGAGTTCATAAAGTGATTTATTTACAGATGCTATTTTTACCTCTGAATATGAATTTCTTTTTCCCCTTTATTTAAAAAAAAAATAAGTGCTTTAAGTTGTACATCTTGCTCCTCATTTATTTCTTATCTTAACCTATTGGAAATAAGATTATTACAACGAAAAGGATTTCTTCCCCACTAATCCTATGAGTGAGGAGAACATTTGTAGACTCAGGAAAAGATATAAACAGGAAAGGACAAATTTAAAATGTAGTTAAAGCAAAGGCAGTTGAAGAAATATTCATGGCAAATTGGGAAATGGCTCAAGTGTGAACATAGTCAGAAATGTGAGTCTTATTAAACAGGGACAATTAATATTGGGTGAAAGACATGAAATTACAGGACAAGGGAAGACGGAAAAGACCATAGCTAAATATGTTAATATCATTTTTATATGATCAATTAGAAATGGAGAAATATCTTCAAGGTATAGAAGTCTTTGCAATTTATAGGATTAAGTCTGTGGGTATAAATGCCAATATTTGTCAGTTTATATAGTACCATTTTTCTTAAGTTATATACATTTACTTCATGGAAATATTTGTTTACCAACTAAAAGTTTTGTTTTACCTATTCTGAGGGACCATTCTTTCAAAAAATAGCAAATAAAAAACTACATTTACTTTACTAAAACAAGACAACCTAAAACTCATCTAGAACTCCCACTGAATTTTTTAAACAACCGTGATAAAGTATTGACAGTAAGGCAGAAAAATATGAGCTCTAGTCTTTTCAGTTTGAAATTTTAATGCAATGCAGGACTCAGATTAAAATATGTGTACATGCATAATATGACACACATTATATGTGTGTGCTTTTACACAGAAACACACACACACATACACAAATATACAAAATGCAAGTTCATATATCTTCTCAAAAAATACAAAGTGAATGGAAAATAGAAAGAGGAAGCAGGAACCGAAAAGCAGAAACTGGAGGAATTTTGTGATAAATGTTTATACAAGTATTATAATTAAGGAGGCAACTAAACCATGGGCCATCTGAAAATTAGAGGAAATGAATAGAAGACTCCATTGTTAAGTGATAGACTTTCAAGGAAGTACAGACAGTTATATATTCTGGGCACATCCCCCCAAAAATACACCACCAATTCAGAAAAGGTATTGAAAATTAGATTTATAACTAGTTCATGGCCAATAGAAGAAAGTGCAATACAAATTTAAAAGGCACAAGTAAAATATAATTTTAATACCATTGCATCTTGTAGAATGCAACAAAGTTGGTAAATAAAAAGAAAATTATAACTTTATGCTTATATTAAAAAAGAAATAATAATTAGATAAGAAAATTAAAGTTTAAATTAATATTCTATGTCTAATTAAAGAGTTAAAAAAAGAGAAAAAAATAGAAGCACAATTGGAAGGTAGTTTTAAAAAGTACAAAAATCATGGACTGGGTTTGTGGCTCAGTTGTAGAGGGCTTGCAGAGTATGCCTGAGGGCCTGGGTTCCATCCTTAGTACCACATTAAAAAAATAAAATAAAATAAAGGTATTGTGTCCATCTACAACTAAAACAAAATATTAAAAAAATAAAGTACAAAATCAAATTTAAAAAAACCACAAAATAGAATCAATAAATTAAAACTTAAAATCCCGAGAAAAAACACAAATGAATTTAACTGAAAATAAAGGCATGGTATAGCAGAGATTATAGAGAAATTGCAATGATTGATATTTATACTAGTGATGTTAAAATATAGATGTAAAAATTACTAGTAAATATTGCATACAAAAACTATCCCAATAAGAAAAGGTGAATTGTTAAACTATTAAAGAAATTAAATAAATAATTTTTCAGGAGTGCCAACCTGTTTTTATGAAGCTAACATTTAGAGTTGAAATAGAGCCTTGTATTAAGCATAGAAAAAATGGGTTAGATGATCAAGCTATGAAAGGAAGTGATATTATCAGTCAGTTATTAAATTAGTTGTATTAGAAATGATGGAAATTAAAAGTGTTTTAGAAATGATGGAAATTATATATTTGAATTGACTAATTATAATAAAATAATTCAAAATATGAATAAAAGAGAACAGATAATTTAAGTCATATAAACAAGGCTTTCAGAGAATACATAAATGAAAAAAGTGGGTATTTTTCTGTTTTTTATACGAGGATAGCTTTGATTCCAGAACTACAGAAGACAATTTGATGAAGTTAATTTCATTAAAAATGTAGATCAAGCTGGGCGTGGTGGCACGTGCCTGTAATCCCAGGTGCTCCGGAGGCTGAGGCAGGAGGATCCTTAGTTCAAAGCCAGCCTCAGCAACAGCCAGGCACTTAGCAACTCAATATGACCATGTCTCTAAATAACAATAATACAAAAAAGGGCTGGGGATGTGGCTCAGTGGTTGAGTGTCCCTGAATTCACTCCCAGGTACCAAAAAAAAAAAAGTAGACGAAAATATTTATGCCAAACAAGATGGGGACAAAGAAACAAACAAACGTGCATTAAAGAGGGGAGATATTTTTAGAAAAACGTATGAATGATATTCCTCAATGTATGCTTATGGGTGTAATTATATATATATCATAGATTTTATTTAGTAGCAAAATTATTTGATAAAATTCAAACCACATTCATGATTTGGGAAACAATGTTAATCTAGGAGTAGGTGGAAGGGAAATTTCTGAACTTTTTAATGTATTCTACAAAACATGAATGTTGTTAATGAGGAAGCATCAGTAGAATTTCCTCTAAAATCAAGATGAAGCATGTCCAGTAACACCAACAAAAAAAGAAAGGAGTAAAGTGGCAAATAATGATATACAAAGTAAGGGGGAAAATTAAATGTCTTTACTAAAATTATTTAATTTCCCATGTAGAAAATTTCCCCAAATTGCTCATACATTATTGGAAATTATGGGAATTTAGCAAACTGCTTAGATAAAAGTCAAATAGGAAAAATAAATTTATCTATATAGCATCCAAAGCAGAGGATGAAAGTTTTTTTATTTAAAGAAAGATTTTATAGCCATAAGGACCATCAGGTACTAGAAAGAAAGGTAAATGCCTGGCATGGTGGTGCACACTGATAATCCCAGTGGCTCGGGAGGCTGAGGCAGGAGAATCATGAGTTCAAAGCCAGCCTCAGCAGAGGCAAGGCCCTAAGCAACTTAGTGAGAGCCTGTCTCTAAATAAAATACAAAATAGGGCTGGGGATGTGACTCAGTGGTTAAGTGCCCCTGGGTTCAATCCCTAGAACCCAACAACAACAATAAAAAAAAGGTAAAATACGTATTCAAGAAGGTTATAGAAAATTACAAATTTTCTTGAAAAATTACCTGCTATTTTATCTTCCTTTGTATATTTAATTCTATAAAATTATATTATGCCAAATAATGCAATATACTCAGTACAATTTTAATAAAAATCAAATAGTTTTTTCCAAGAATTTAATAAACTGATGTTAAAATTTATATTAAAAAGCAACTCAAGCAATAATGATAGGAGAATATTTCTGAAGATGATAAGGTAACTTATCATACTATATATTGAACATAAGATGTGTAAAGGTTGGTAAGGAGAGTTCTTTACCTTGGTAGTAGTCAAAAAATGTTCATATTCTGTAGAAACTTTGAAAATAATAGTAAAAGTGAATAAAAGTACTTTTATCATATATTAGCAACATGGTTGATGATTTTAAACTATACTAGTGATAAAATTCTCTCCTGTGTGGGGTCCAGTTTCTCCCACTTCTCTCTTAGTATTTCATTATTTATTCATAATGTTGGAAAATTTAAGTCAGTATTGTAATTGGTGCAGGCATAAAAGTTAAATTGGTGAAACAGAGACACAAGCCATGTGGACATTGACACATAATTGTGTAGCATTCCAGGGCCATATGATGGCTCCGTTTGTGTGCCAGAGGAAAATAAATGGTACCATAAAGATTTTAAGTGACAGCATTTTAATGATAGGAATATTTAAAGAATTATGAGCAGGGTTAAGGGAATCTGCAACAGGACTTAGAGTCTAGAGGAAGAAAGAGGACTAAAGGAGAAGAGAAGGAACATTACCTGACTCCCAGTCATGGAAGAATAGGCTGTCCTTCAGCAACTGTGGTCAGTAAGAGTGAAAAAACCACAAACAAAATGACAGTAATGGAGGAAAAGAAGGAAACATCTATGCCTCATTCTCCTCTCATTATTGCCCTGTCTGTGGTTCTGACTGTTCAAATCCAACCAGCAGCTGGAGGTCAGAATTTTTTAGACAATGAAGTCCACAAAAGTCAGCATCCCTGAGCACAGAGCAAAGGACAGCTGAGGGGTGATCTGATAAATGGAGAATAACCAGCACACTCGAAGCTTTTAACCCCTAAGCTCCGAAGATAGGATTTACTAGGGCTAGTTATCACCAAGGATATTTTTGACAAATAGTTTATAATTTTTCTGGCCATACAAATCTCTGTTGTAATTTCGCAGATCTGTTTCTGGACAAAAACCATTCAGTCATTTGTACACTTAAAGCTTCAATTGCAACATTAGCTTCCATTACTACTCATTGTATAAAATAGCTGGGTGTTTTAGTCAACTTTTTCATCCCTATGACCAAAAGAACTGACCAGAACAATTTTAGGGGAGGAAAAGTTTATTTGGGGCTCGTAGTTTCAGAGGTCTCAGTCCATACTCAGCTGATTCTGTTTCTTTGGCTTAGAGATGAAGCAGAACATCATGGTGGAAAGGTGTGGAGGAGAAAAGTGGCTCAGGGCATGGTATCAGGAAGCAGAGACTGCTCCACTCACCAGGGACAAAATATGTCACCCAAAGGCAAGTCCCCAATGACATACTCTCCCTGTGTACAATTGCCATTCTGTTAATCCATTCAAGTGGATTAGCACACTGATTAGGTCAAGACTTGCATAACAAGATTATTTTATCTCTAAACTTTCTTGCATTGTTTTACATATTAGCTTTTTGAGGACACCTCATATCTAAACCATAACACAGGGAAAAGCAATACATGGAAGTAAAAAAATAGAGAATGAAAAAATAATCATTCAGAATAATAGCTAAGAGACCTAATTAACAATTATAATTTCATACCACTCTATGGCAGTACTTCCCATTGTCATCTTCAGCCTAAGGAAGAAACAAGCATGACAAAGATTTTCAGTATAATCTTCAGACAAAAATTTCAAGTAGGGAGACCTTCTCATCAGTGCACCTCATAATGCTTTAGTTCATTGAATGTCCAAGAACACTTGTACATGGTATAGTTAGAAGGCACAGAAATAGAGGATCTACTCTAACCTTTATGTTTCCAGATTCCACAGATGAACAGGAAGCTCACTGACTTAAAGATAATGCTTGATCAAACTTTAGCATGCATTCAAATATCTTGAGGATCTTGTTCAAGGGTAGAGTCTAATTCAGTAACCATCATGTTGGACCTGACATTCTGTTTAGCTCAAATTCTTTCAGATGGTTCTCTGACCACAGTTAAAGCCAAACATCTGGAGACTACCTACATACAGGCTTTAGTTAGCCAGTCAACCTAACTAGACTCTTGACATCATGCACAACATCATTACATCCCTAGTACCTGGAGAAGGGAATCTGTATGTTAAGATTTTGCCCAATTAAATATTGCTCTTTATTTTCAATGATTTATGTCTCTTGGATTCTATCTTCATTTTTGTTTCTGAGAATATTGCTAAAGTACAAAGGAACTATCCTATAGTTCTTGTTATTGGAGAGAAGGTCCACAACTTCTGAGGTACACTGGAATCTAAATCTCAGTTTTGAGGGAATGAGAGAATAAGCCCCCTTTGAGATAGTTACCCTAGGGAATGCCATTGAAGGAAGGTTGGTTGTTTATTTTAATGCAAGATAAGTCTAGGCTTTTAGAAGTATAGATTTTGCATCCAATGGCCAGGGAATTTTAAAGGTAATTGAGATGTGAATAATCTTAGCTTCCTCCAAGTCGGTCAAAATGTACACTCTTGCAAATTTCAAAGCCCTGTTTCTCTCTAAACAGTCTGCCTATTTTACTATATAATCTGTTAAAATTGCACATGTAAATGATTTGGCATCTTTACAATCTACCACCAGGCTCTGGATCATCAGGCACATCTGCCTTGATCCTTCAGGTCACTTCTTTAAGCTTCCCCATATCTTCCTGTTGTTCACTTGAGCCTTGACGTGGAAATTTATGGCTTTAATTTTTTTCCTCAGGTATGCTTTTAAAGGAAGTGAGAATCAAGCAGCGAATCTATTACTAACGTCATTATAGTTATCAGTTGTCACTATTTATCTTGATAGCAATCTAGTGACATAACCACATAATCTCTCCAAGCTATTCTTTCTACTTGAATGCCACCCCATTCTACAACCTATGATAATGTGAGTGATTCTGACCATTGTATACTATGGATTACCAACATCACATTTCCTTAAAAAAAAAAGGGGGATTAGCCAAGAACTCATCATATATATCCGATCTAACAAATCTCATAATTTCATATTTTATTTAGGACAATTTCCTTTCAATATTATACTTCATGGCTACCTCAAAATTAAAGTGTGGTGTGATCACCTATCACATTTATTGCACCAAACCATTAAAATTCAATATTAATCCTGGTGCTGAAAAATTAGCCACCCTATGGTACTAGCAATCTGCTATATTTTAGAAAGGTTAATTATTTTACTTCCTTTAATATGTATACCAATTTGGGCAATTAGTCCTAAACACAGAAATCATCAACAACAGAAAATAAAAAAGTCACAAAATTGTTCAACTAAGAATGATTTATATAAAAAAATAAATGAAGCTAAAAGAATTCTAAATCTAGATTAAAACTTTTATTCTAGATTCTAGAATAGGGCAACCTTTTAAAGGAGAATAAGTTCCGAGAATCCATAGGCTCTAACATGACTGAACAACATTTTTGGAGAGAAAACAGAAGCACAATACATAGACAACAAATTGTAGACAATAAGAGTGATTCTTAAAAGCCGAGTACAAATTGCAAAATTTTAATCCTACTGAATTTACTATAACAGGTGAACAAGAAACTTACATGTGATTACATATGAACTATAAGAAGGAAAAATCATTTGCATATAATATTATGCAAGTAATATCCAAAAAATCAACTTTGGATTTTAGAAATATAATCTTATTTCTTTTTCTGTTGTTCTGTATTTCTCTGAAGAGAGAATAAATTATGAATGGCATTGAGCACCATGGCTGACTTTAATTGGTTCTCCTTTGATGAACATTATTCTAAAGTTTTTTCTGAGTTTCCAAGGTTAAAGAACTGCCATTGAATTCCTTCTAAGTCTTGCAAAAGTGCTAAATCTTGAACTCAGGTTTCCTAATTTTATACTAGCTCCATTTCATCTTAATAATCCATGAAACTGCAAATGCGGCAGATAATTATGTTTCTCTCAAGATAACAAAGCCCATAGGTCATTCTGTTTAGGTGGGAATTGAAACAACTAAATATTGGAAGCCAAAACAATTAGTGAAATAATTCTGCAGCATCTGCATTATTTTCTGCTTTCCAACTCATGTTGGTCTTATTTTCTAATAATTGATGTTAATATAAATACATCTGTACTGCTTTTCTAACTGGTAATGGATTTTTACCATGGTGGGCTAAGCAAGACACTTCAGAGAAATTCAAGCATTGTTACACTTACAGTTATCTGCCCTGATGGAATCAATTAATGCAAATCTTGGTGAATAGTTAATTCAATTATCTTGTCACTAAAGCTGACTCCACCAAAGAACAATACATACAGTCATCTGAGGTTGGATGCATTCTGCAGTTATTTTTCCAAGGCAAATATCACTGCAGAGAATGAGAGCAAAAATAAGTTTTAATTACATATGAATACAAAAACAATGGAGACTGAACCTATCAGAAGTGAGACACTAGTCAAAAACAACTCAATTTTTTAGTTGAGTGACATTCATTTCTGTATGCTTTATTATTAGCATGATATGATTGAAAACAACATAATTTATCCTTGAAAAATACATGTTAATATTTTCTAATATGAATAAGATGCATGGAGTAAAATATTGACTCATGCATATCAGCATGTTATTGAAAGTTTTGTTATTTCAATATTAATGTGGAAAAAATATAAAGTGTACATAAAAATTAGTCTTTCAATTCTCAATGAATTATATATTCAGTGTTTCCTTGGAGCAGCTAGTGTGGTTCCAAACCATAAGTTTTCCTCCTCCTCATTCTCTTCCACATCTCAAGGAAACTGACAGCCTTGATTTATGATGGTAGAGAAGAATTCCAGGTTTTAGTCGATTTCAGGCAGTAGTCATTTGTATTTACCTCATCCTCAATAAATAATATCCAAATCCTTACTTAAATTAACTTGGTGTTGTGGAGATTTCTCTGAGTACAATTTTAAAATTAGTTTCTGATCTATATTTTCAAAGTTCTCAGGGAGCAACCACAGCTTGTAATTAAATAGAATCATATTTTTAAAAAATCTTTACTTATTCTTTTTTTATGTGGTGCTGAGAATTGAACCCAGTGCCTCATATGTGCTAGGCATGCGCTCTGCCACTGAGTCACACCCCAACCCCATAAATGGAATCGCTTTTGCTTGCATTGTCCAAAGTTTGCCTGTTTTGGAATCTGGAACAGCATATAACATTGAAGATTCGGGAGCTCCAGGAATGGAGAACATAAAAGCTCCAAATACGAGGGAATGATAAGTGGAACCACATCTGCTTCCAATATTTTTCATACTGGACTCATTCCTTTCTTTCTAGGACACAATGCCATATTAATGACTCTAATTTAGCTTGTACACTGAAAGTTGGAGAACTTCACCCCATATTTGTAGAATATTTCTTCAGGACTTGGTGCCTCAGTTGAATCTGGAGAAGGGTATAGTTTTGTAGTATATTTGAAATCAGGTCTTGTGATAGCTCCAGTGTTTGTTTGTTTGTTTGTTTTTTCCCTTACTAAAGATTGCTGTGACTTTTCTTTTTTTGTATGCTTCCATATGAATTTTAGGATTTTGTTTTCTATTTCTGTGAACAATGTAATTAGTACTTAATATGGATTCATTGAATCTGCAGATTGCTTTGTGTATTGTGGCTACTTTAACAATATTTATTCTCCAGTTCATGAAATTGGCATTTGTGTACATTTTCTTGTGTCCTCTTCAGTTTCTTTCATCAGTGTTTTACCAAATTCATTGTACAGATTTCTCACTTTCTTTGTTAGGTCGAATTCTAGATAGTTTTGTATTTACTGTAATTGAGTTTTTTCTATTTATTTTTAAGCAAACTCTTTATTGGTATATTAAATTTCTGCTGTTCTCTATGTTGATTTTATATCCTGTCACCTTGACTGAATTTTTTTTTTTTTTTAGTGTTTAGGTTTTCCTATATATAAAATCATGTCATCTGTAAACAAGGATAATCTGACTTTCTCCCTTCAATTTTGTTGCCTTTTATTACTTTTGCTTGCCTAATTGCTTTAGTTAAGTTTTCCAATATGACACCTTTTGATTAACATGTTTGCTCATCATGATGCCATTAATGTAATAAATCATTCTGATATTATTTAGGAAGTCCAGATATCTTCAAACTGCATCAGGAAAGAGTTTGAAAGACAATGCAGATCGAAGGCAAAGTTACAAATGTATAGTTTTATTCATTTTATATAAATGTGAAACAACTTATCTGTTTTCTGGGTTGTGATAGAAACCACACATCCACTAAAACCATGGTTGTGCACCATGTTCCAGAAGCTACTCTAATTTTTTTAGCAACCATATACTTAGAATAAATGATGCCCCTGGGGCTACTATTTACTTGATAATTTGATAGTCTAAAACTATTCTCTGAACTTTATCTTCCTTTTTGGGGGATAGACTAGTATATTCAACAAAGGCATAACAGGGACCACCAACACTGTATCCCTTAGATCTTTAAATATGACACTAGTCTCTCCTCTCTCCTTAAGAAGTGATGTTGAATTTTATTCTTTATCCTGGCTCTGTGGGGAACAGTAACAGGACATCCCTTTGGTCCTCTCTGCTATGTTAGCTTCAGTCTTTCAAGCTGTGAGTCAATGTGGGAGTTACTCCAACTGCTAAGTGTGTCAATCCAAATCATACATGCAAAGGTAGAAGAAACAACACTAAGTGGGACTATCGGCCTGTGTGATAGTAGTTATCTGGACTTTGGCCAGGATTTCACTTCTTCCTTGGCCTCCACTTTAACAGGGAAACTATAATGGCAACATTATTCTCCAGGTATCAATATTGTCTTAGATCCAGTATCCTAGAGTCCTTAAGATATCTGAGTGATCCCCTTTCACCAATATTCAGTCATTTTTAGGAAGTAAAAGGTAAATAAATGTTGCTATCTATATTTGGTCCAATATTGTAGGGCTCTTCTTTCTGGCGACTCTGTTATCTGTTTACTCAGTGGAGAGAACAGAGGTTGGAATGTGGGAAGCCTCCTTGCTCATGCACTCTCTAAATAAAGTAGTGTAATACTCTTCTCAATTAAGTTTGAGTCTGAGGTTGGCTCCACATTGAATCTTTAAATGACTAACTACAATCTGGTTTGTTACAAAGACTAACTGAAAGACAAATTTAGAAGTACACTTGTATAATGATAACTCAGTCAATCACAGCAGACGACTTCAGTTAATGACAGATGACCAACTGATTCAAATAAGGCCAGACACTGAGTTTTTACCAATTAAGCAGTCTCTGTATGTCACTTCTTTTTGCTATCTATAAATTTTATCAGACTACTCTGTAGCCCCTGACTTCTTGGAACATGACCTGCTTTGGTGGGCTGCCCAATTGACTCTAGAATTATGAATACAGGACACCTAAAAATTTTAGATTGAAATTGTTGTAATTTTGTCTTTTGTCATGCTATTGGCTCCTGCTGACATATGCTTTCTGGTTTTATAGCTTGTTATTTGTCCAGATATTTTCTTCTCTTACAATGCTTAGCCTGTGCCATGCTGGGTTTTTCTGTGTTCAAGTCATAATTAATCACATAGAATTCAGGAGAAGAGTTGAGATAAGTACTGAGGAAGCCTCTTTTGACTTATGAAGAAAAGATACCTCCCCTATCTTCCCACGGAGAAGCAGTTTAAACTTTATATAATAGTAAGGTATGCATTTAAGTAAATGTTATATACTCCCTTCTGAATTAACTTTTATAGTGGTAGGAACACTGTTTTTGAATTTAGATGAACTTAAATTTTACTACAGATAATTTTACAGTAATTATTCTATATTTGTCTGAAACCAAATTACTATATATTTTGTGTTGTTTTTAATATGAATCTGTGAAATATTATCTTTAATGAGCTTATAAAGGCAATGTTTTTGGTTAGCTTGCTCATTTAACATTCAAATTAATGCCATAAATACTTACTTAATGATCATAAATAAATTCTCAGTAAAGTGAACACCACAATGCTGAAGAGTTCTATTTAATAGCACAGATTTAATACTCTGGTGGGTGGTCCATCGGTAACAGCTTTTTAAAATACAATGCTTCTTCCTTTATTTTGTTTATTTTTCCCATCTTTACTAAGAAAAGATTGTCAAAAAATGAATATATTTATCACGTACAATATATTTTGATACAAGAATAAATTGTGAAATGCTTGCTATGCACTACCTAGTTAACCTATCCATCATGTCACATACCTTATGTATATGTTTATGTGTATGTGTATGTTGAGAGCATTTACGATACACACTCAACAAATTCAAGTGTACATCAGAGTATTGCTATCTATATACCATGTGCTACATTAAATCCAGTGTTTTTGCCAGTTGTTCATTGAAGTCATGAATAAATAACTGACAGGAACAACTTAGATGAGAAAAGTTTTGGGGGAACTCACTGTTTCAGAGGCCTCAGTTCACAGATGGAAAACTCCATAACTCTGGGTCTAAGGTGAGGAAGCACATAATGGAGAAAGGGTCAAACAGAGGAAAGCCTCTTAGTTCATATGGGAATCAGGAAGCAGAGAGAGTGAGAAAGGGGCCACAGGAAAGGACAACCACTGCAGGGCACACCCACAGTGAACGACCCCCTGCAACCATGCCCTACCTGCCTACAGTTACCCAGTCCATTCAATCTAGCATGGACTAATTAGGTTGCAGATCTCACCATTCAATCATCCTACCTCTGAGTATTCCTGAATTAACATAGTTGCTTCTGCCAGGATGCCTCACCTCTAAGTGATAATACTGAAATATAAAAAACAAGACTGAAATTTTGAATTTTTTAACAAATATCTCCCTATTTACCCCATCTCCCAGCCTCTGGCATCCATCCATCATTCTAATTCTAGTTTCATTTTCCATAAGTTCAACTATTTTAGTGTCCACATAAAAGTGATAACATACGGTTTTTGTTTTTTCTTTACCTGACTTATTGCACTTTGCATAATGCCTTCAAAGTTCATCCATGTTGTTGTATGCTGTAAATGGCAAAATTCCTTCCTTTTTTGGCTAAAAAATATTTTATTGTATCTATATATATATAGATATTTATATAAATATAGAGAGATATTTATCATGTACAATATATTTTGATACAAGAATAAATTGTGAAATGCTTACTAGAACTACCTAATTATATATCACATCTAAGTGATAGCACTGAAATATAAAAAACAAGACTGAAATTTTGAATCCTTAAACAAATATCTATTTGCCTATTTGTATGTATACATGCCATAATTTTATTGGTATTCTTACCATTAATCATTTGTAGAGAATAATTCTGTAATACAAATCAGTGAGTTAATACCTGAACAAGTAAGAAGTACTTTTATAATATTGAGGCAAATGCTTTTTGTTCTAGGTATAGGTTAAGTTTCCTATCACATCCAATCACCACTACCCATCTCAAATATTCCAAAAATTCACTCTATAAATACTCAGCTTAAAACCCTTGATACACTCACATAAATGAAATTCAGCAAGCAAAAATATGATTTAAGGAAACCCAGAAAGTTAAATATTACAGGAAATATCCCATCTCTTTCCCAACATGATTCAGAGTTCTCAAGTGTATGTATTCACTAGAAGTTTCAGATTCTTAGTTATTGCCTATAGATATTTTGTCTGAAGTTAGAATTCCATGTAGAGGCCATTTCTGTTCATGTTTGGAAGACTGAATTATAGTCGCCTTGCTTGTTTGGTTGCCTCAGAGAGAGCACAGTGATTTAGCCCAGTTCAATTTCAGCAAGTTGATAACTTTGCCCTTGCACATCAGTTATCTTGAATCACAGCTGACTCTGTTAGGTGCTATGTCATTCCACATTTCACTCTGTTTGTGCAAAACCTAGATTTGGTTTAATGCTTTCTGTCCTTCTGTGCAAGCTGAGTAGCTCAGCAGAAATAATGAGCATTTCACAGGATCCAGGTCTAATTTGTAGTGAAATATTGGTGCACATAGTCCCTGACCATTTCTGAAATAAGTTACTCTGGAAATAAGAATCAACCAAATGAGTAATGTAAGATGAAAGGAAACACCCACTCCCAAACTAGAAATGGAATTAATACTATATCGTTTCCTTTTCTAATACCTATTTTTTATAATATAGAATCAGATGTCATAAGATTTTCATGATTTTCATGATTGGTCATAAGATTTTTCATAACATGGGCTAAGCACAATTTGGTTTTTATGCTTCAAAAGCCTAAATCTATAAGCAGGGGAATAGAGTGAACATTCAAATACCAAGAATACAGTCTGAAATTTTAGTCAACATGCTCTATATTCAATGTAAAATTTTTATGAAAGTTTCCATGCAAAACATTCTTAAATGCAATGATACACTTGTGGTTTTCTTCAGGACTGCAAGGGTTTTATGCCTTATACCTGTTTTTGTTTCAAAAAGACAGGAAAAAAGTAAACAGTGATTCTACTGGTAAATGTTCTAATGGTTATTTAAAAATTCTAACAGAAAGGTTAGCTTCATGATAGGGAAACACATAAATGAATACACATGTCTATATAAATTTCCAGAAAATTATGAATTAAAATTTCATAGTTTTGTAATATTCAACAATTTTTGCTCCAAAGGGTAGTGAATATTCAGACCTGGACTTCCCACAGTTTATTTTGCTTAATGGGTGAAGACCCACTGTTCCCGGAAAAACAACTGATTACATGTTGTTTTATTCCTATTATCAAGCCCAATGAGAAAGAACCCAATTATTATTCACAGCATCTTGAATAATGTATTAGTCAGGTTGGGCTACCATAACAAATTAACCATTGCCTGGGTGATTTAAATAACATACATTTATTTTTCACAGTTCCAGTTCTTGGAAAGTTCTAGATCAAGGCAAGGCCAGGTTCATGTCTGGTGAGGGCTATCCTCCTGGTTTCCTATGGCTGTCTTCTCAAAATTTTACATAGCGTCAAACATAGGAAGCAAGATCCCTTGTCTCGTTTTACACTGGTATTGGTCCTAGTCATGAGGGATCTCTTCTTATAACCTAGTGACTTGCCAAAAGACCTACTTCCTAATACAATCACATTTTGGGTCAGGGTTCCAGTACTTGAATTGGAGATAGACCCAAACAATTCGTCTCCAACAAATAGTATTTTTGAAAGTTATCTAAAACAGCAAATCTATGCATTTCATCCTTGAAAGTGCATTGCATATGTTACCTGCATAAACACTATGTAAATTGCTTTTAATATTTGTCAATTCTATTATTTTTTTTTTCATTTGCTCCCTCTTAGTTTTGAATAAAACTTAGCAAGTACATCTGCAGGATAACATGGGCTAAGGGTTATGCACAATTTGTAGCAGTTGTATAAACAGTACCATTTTCCCTTTTACTGATCCTAAATGTGCCAATATCTTGTGACACTATGGTTATAAACCACAGCCTTAAAGCTTTTCTTCTGTACATAACCACTTACACAGAAAAACACTGACTATTAATTGTGACTGAGCAGACAATACAAAGAGTGCCCACTCTACAAATAGCCTATCATTCTTCCTCTGCCTAGACACAAGGTCAGTGGGTAACCTGCCAAGTAGGGATAAAGAGGAT
The DNA here is from genome assembly GCA_020662805.1 of Glaucomys volans. NCBI lineage: Eukaryota > Metazoa > Chordata > Mammalia > Rodentia > Sciuridae > Glaucomys > Glaucomys volans. Next base: position 26,979 of record JAJEJO010001853.1, on the reverse strand, counting down.
TGTCAGGGAAATTCTTTTGGGAGACAGGGAGATTGGTTAGGGAGGACGGGAGGGAAAGAGTATGAGACACAGAGATAATGCTACACAAAATGACAGAGAAAAAAATACAAAGAGAAATAGAGATTGAAATGATTTTCAAAGAAAGGACAAACTGGTTCAACTCTAATGGTTTCAATAATTAGAATGAAATTTTAAAAAGATGAATACAGTTCATTTATTCACAGACACAGAGATCCTAGCCAAAGCAAAAATCTACAGTCCAAACAATTCCCAGAATTCACACAAGCTAGAAATAATTTGCTTTTTCATCACACAGAGTGAAGTCTCTTCACAATAAACACAGCTTTGAAAACAGTCCACAGGAAACGCCTTATTATTCATCAGAAACCAGGCAGGCCAGAAGACAGTGAAAGTAAAAATTTAGAAATTCTAATTAAAAATAATATCTAACCACAATTCTATACTTAGTGAAGATATTTTCAAAAAATAAAATAAAAAATATTTTCAGATATTTAAAAAGTTGAGGTAATGTATGGCCAGCAGAATTACTTTTTAAAAAATCTAAAGAAATTTTCTTTTCAGACAAAAAAATATAGTATATGGGAAGCTGGGTAGAGATCATTAGATGTTTAGACATAATTCTTGAGAGCCCCATATACTTCTGACTCACCCATATTCTTGGAATTGCAACCTGTCCCTATTCTCCACTTGGTAGATCCTGGACTGCCTGTGGACCAAAGCCTGCTGAGCTTCAAAAAAACCCAAATTTCTGCCTCTCAGCTGTGTCTCCTACAAATGAAACACATTCTTACATGTAAGGCAGCCACAAAGGGATTCTCACTTCTCTGGGCTTCCACCTTTTCTTAGACAATGTTCCAATAATTCTTCACTATCTTATTAGCCCTTTTAGGTTCCAAAAACTAGATTTTTTAAATGTATTTTTCATGGAGAGTACAAAGGACTTTTGAAGCAGTGAAACATTTCTAAATGGTATTACAATATTGGATACATGTCACTAGGCATTTGTCAACAAAGCCATAGAATGTGATCCACCAAGAGTGAACCCCACTGTGAATTATGGGCTTTGGGTGATAAAGATATAATGTAGGGCCATCAATTGTTACAAATATTCCCTTGTGGTGTGGGATGTTGATAATGAGGGAGGTTGTGCATGAGTGGAAACAGGGTGTACTTTCTGCTTAATTTCATTGTGAATCTAAAACTGCTCCTCACATATATCCTATTTTAAAATTCTTTCAGATTTTCAGTTGTATTCAACTAAAAACAAAAATAGTTCAAACAATCTAATTTTCTTTGGCAATTCTTGCATATTTTTATGGATCCGTAATACCGCAGCACAATTAAGGCTTACAATTTAAAAGAAGAAAAGAAGGAATGATGGCATTCTATGCCTCTACATCTTTCTTTCTGATCTCAACCTGCTACTACTTCCCAACTTCTAACGTCTATTGCACAACTGCAGCTTATTTTTTCATACCAGTGATTGAACCCAGAAGAGCTTAACCACTGAGGCCCATTCCCCAAGAGCAGAATTTTTATTATGATGATGGAAGTATCATTCAATGGGGAGTCAAGTGCAGTTATATTTTCCTTAAATTTTTACTTTTTAAATACTTTTTATCACTCCTCTGATTCTTTCCTCCCATCTTGAGTTCTTTCTCCTGCAATATTTTACCTAAGTTTCCATCATGGCCTTTGTTTCTTCACTGACTCACTGGAATTGCATTCAGGGATTTTTTTTTTTCATTACTTTCTTTATTGGATTTTCTATACCCTAGGTTGGATTGCATAGCTTCTTCTTTATTATTTTATTCTTTATTCTCAGCAAAGTACAGCCTCCGCTGCATGAAAAGAAAAGCTATAGAGGTAGTAAAGCTTTTGAGATATGGGCTGTCTCAAAATGTTTTTAAAAAAACAAAACAAAAAGAAGCAAATAAAAGCAAATTATACCAAATTGAGATATTGACTTAGAAAGGTTGGACCTGATTTCACCCCAGGCTTTTTAAGCAATATATTACTGTCCTCTCTCATCTAACTTTGCTGCCGAGAATGCTATTTCAATTCCTATTCACTGCCTTTTGTTCTTTTCTTCCTTTTCAAGGGAGTGTTTCTATTGTGAAATTTCATAATAATGCAATCTGAATTTTACAAATTTATTGGAAGTGTTTTTTTATTTTATTTTTTGTTTTTACAGACTGCATTTTGATTCACTGTACACAAATGGATTACAACTTTTCATTTCTATGGTTGGCAAGTATTCTTAATGGCCTATTTCAACCTGGATGTTTAATTAATATTTTACTTCAGTGAAGTAGTTCGAATATTATTTGTTTGATTATACCCATTTTCAATTTCTCTAGTCTCAATTCCTAAAGTTCTTATTTGTTGAATATAGGACCATTGTAGGGTCTGTAATTTTTTTTTTGTATCAGTGAATGAACCCATGTATGCTTAACCTCTGAGTCACATCCCCAGCCCTTTTTATATTTAATGTTTGTGACAGCGTCTTATTAAGTTGCCAAGGCTGGCTTTGAACTTACAATCTTCCTGCCTCAATCCTCCAGCCTCAGTCTCCTAAACTGCAGGATTATAAGAATGTACCACTGCACCTGAGAGGGTCAGTAATTTTTAATTGTTCATCCCTTCATCTTTTTAATTCATATTTTTGTTTCTATAAAGTTTATAGAATTTAGGGCTGGGGATATAGCTCAGCGGGTAGAGTGCCTGCCTTGCAAGCACAAGGCCCTGGGTTCAATCCCCAGCACCGCAAAAAAAAAAAAAAAAAAGTTTATAGAATTTAATTGTTACCATCATTTCATCTCTATTTTATATTTAAAACATGAAGAATTATAGATATTTCTCAGTTTATTTATTATAAATTCTGTCCAGATTTCATGATCAACTTATCTGTCTGATTATGTCATTTATAATTTAAAACAATTGCTATACTTTCTTTATCATTCTCTATCTCTCCCTCCCTACTTCCCTCCCTGTCTCTCTGTTATCTTTAAATTTTTTGCTCTAGTGGCTGGTGATTATTAACAGTTGAATAATAATTAAAACTGTGACACTATGTAATTGATTGCATGATTTGTGTATCTTGGTGGGACTTGTTAATTAGTGGGTTTTATCATGGAGTGCTGATGGGAATCTAGCTATTTCACTAATGTGTACAAATGTCCAAATACATAAATATCGTCCTTGCCTCCAGAGAAAAATTTCTCCTGTGGTAGGTGTGTGTGTGTGTGTGTGTGTGTGTGTGTGTGCTGGCAAGGGTGGACAGGAGGTTGGAGAGGATAATGCAGGACTTTGAGGAATAATCAGTATTCACAGTGATTTTCAGCAAAGAAGGCTGCCAGGTCACCATCCATTTAGTAAGTTGGCTTTTCATTAATATCTGTTTTCTCTATAACATTTCAGTGTCCTCTGAATTCATGCTTTTGACTATCAATGATTTATAGTTTAGTGAATTCTCTCTTAGTAGAAATAGTAGCAGTGAACACTTTACTGACAGCAATTAATATAGGAAAAAAGTGAGGTTCTAATTGCACCTAGAATTTTAACTGATTTCTTACAAGTCCCATATCACTCTGTCAACATTTCTCTCCACTTTTAATTCCTGAGTCTTATGCATGTTGCTGATTCATGGACTGTTTTTTTTTTCTCTTGCAAGCTTTTGATATTAATTTTTTCTCAACCGAAGTTGCTTTTGCAGATATTTTCAGCTTTCTAAACTAGTCCGTGTTTTTCATAGGACTCTTTCACTTCCTGCTTCTATTGAACGTTAGGTTAATATTAGTTTACTGGTTTAGACTCATTTATTGGATATATAAGAGGAAGATAGACAAAATGCATTTCTATTCTATTTTACCAGAAGTAATATATAATAAGGTTTGTTCTTTTTTCAAGTCTCAATTATTAAGAAATGTTTCTTTCTTTGGTATTCCCCATTGAACTTGATTTATACATTTGAATGTTAATTATTTCTAAACATCAAAACACCTTGTATGTATATAAATTCAGTTAGTATTCCCTCCTTAATAAGAACATTCTGCTTTGAGTAATTTATAATCACACCAGGAGTAGGGTGGAACAAAAATAATTCATCTGTTGAAGAGTGAGATAGAAATGGTATTATGAATTATATTGAGTCCATGCTCTGAGAAATAAATTCGTTGGGATGTGGCTATGTGAGTATAAATACTTAAAGGAAGAAACTATTCATATAATAAAGAAGATCATTTAAATATAATTGAAAAGCATTGTAAGAAAAAAAAAGTTAGTATAGAATAAAAGAACTTATTATTAGTGTCATATATCAGACTATGAAGTAAGTTTTTCCTGAAAATATCATAGTAATTTCATATCCTTCACTACAGTGAAGGCCATGAATTGGGCCAGTTGTATTTTAACTTCAGGATGTTAAATAGTAAAGTTTTCTTAGAACTTTGCTATGCTTAAACTTTTATATTATGTAGAGTGAAATAGTTTGGACTCAAAGTTATGAGTTGATAATATTTGTGAAATGATGGATAGTTTATTTTTTCCAATCAGAAATGAGAGTTCTCTTCATAATTAAAGGTATAATGAGTAGAAGTTCAGTTTCAATTCATTTCAATACCCCACTCTTTCTAAAGCAAACTTCATTTATTATATGTCAAAAATCACTGTAACTGTGTGATATTAGCAGTGCAGTACCTTTGTGAATGATTCATTGCTTAGTATATTGACTTATGAAAAAGAAAATTAGGGCCATAATTCTTCCATATCTAATTCAAATCTATAAGGAAAAGATAAATGATACTCTTTTGTAGTTTATATATCAAGTAGAAGAGTGTTTAACAGTCAAATAAAATAAATCTAAATTTCTTTTTTAAAAAAGATTCATATTATAATTTCCAGTTTTCTTTGCCACCAAACATATTAAAGCCACCATTTCACGTCAAGGGAAGATTCTGTAATTTTATATGTTAACAGAAATTTTGTGTAATTATTGATTTACAAGTTAGTAATTTGAATGGTACATTTTAAAATAATCTTGTTTAGGATTCTTTATATTAAGAAAATTAAAAATTATGCATTTATTGAAACAATATTTCTATATTCTATGAGTAACAAATTATATAGAATATGTAATGTGTGGAATGCTTGTGGGTTCTCTCATTCTTTCTCAGAAGAGACAGGACAATTCATTTCTTTTTTCTTTCTTTTATTTTAAACATTTCAAATGTGAGATTAAACCTCTTTCAGGCTTAATGCTGTAAAAATTATCCATTTTTCAAAGATTTTACAAATCTAAAATGTTCAAATTATTGTCAAAAAACACTATGATTTAGTCTTTTACCTTATTCTCGAAGTGCAATTCACACTAAGTCTTCACAACATCTTTCAATCCAGGTTTGTAACACCCCTTCTGTGAGCAAATCATGTGATTCTCATTTCCGTGTATTTTTGTAGTGAACAAGTAATGTTCTCATTAAATATTTGATGAATATTTGAAAGACAGTGATATTTGGCTCCATTATCACATCTTTTGAAAAATATTTGCTTATCTACTCATTTAACTAACTCCTTTGTTCCAAGGACACCTTTGATTTACACCCATGTAGTGCTTGTAGCATTTTTAGAAGTAATTCGGTATGAAGTTATTAGTAAACACCTCTAGACTGTGCAGTTATTAGCTGTCATCTCTTGTTTTTATTTTAGAATTGCTTTCCTCCTGGATGCCTTTACTCTGTTATTTATGGCTGAATAGCAATGCACACCAAATTTTAGTGACATAAACCACTCCATAACTTAATGTCTTAAAACAACAGCCACTTTTATCTGTGGAAAAGAACATTAGGTTTAATGAGGACAACTTTCCTCTGTTTCCTATTGAGTGAGAATGGAAGTTGCAGAGCCTCTTAAAACCTAGTCTAAGAGGTCATTTTGACTTCAGTTCTATTGGTAAAAGCAAATCACAGGGCTAGTACAGTGTCAGTGGATGGGAAATATAGTCTGTCTTTGATAGGTAGAGTGGTGAATTTCATTGCAAATGGGCCTTGAGGATGGGATTAATTGTTGCAGATATCAGAAAAAATCTTTAAAACTAATTTAATACTTTATAATTAATTTTCTGCTTAATATTTCTCATCTAAAAAGATTTAAAGTAATTGATTTCTAACATGTTTCTGCTCTTAAGATTGAGAAAACTCTAGACCTAATGGATTTGTCTATAAATGAAAGCATGACTTTCCAACTTTCTCTTTGTCTTTTCTTGGACAGCTGTAGATTACTTTTCTAAGAATGCTGATAAATAGCACAAACAGCAATAGGCTATCACTCTTTCTCCATTTCTTTAACAAAACTAAAGTGAATAAACTGAAGTTGCAGGAATTTCTTTTAAATATTCTATTTCTATTAGCACAACCTCAGTAAGATTGACTACTTTTTGAAAGTTGTCTACTGTTTCCATGTGCAATATTACTAACACATTTTGATAATCAAAACTACCTGGAAAAATTAACAAAGAAGAAGAATCAATGTAATTTGTCACATTAAATACTTAATATGTTCACATACGTTTTTAAAAGTATACACGTGTGCTTTATTTAAGAACTACTGTTTCATAAATGGTTGTTAATAATTATGGAAGAACACTATGTTGGAACATGATAATTTTTTTTAATTAACTGTCCACAAGTATACTTTCAACAAATAACACATACATTTTTACTGATTATCTTTCCAGTTTCCTTGTTATTTTTATTGATTATATTTATTAGAAAACATTGAGGGGGGAAGTTGTGGAATTTACTGGCAAGTTTGACTTGCATTATGTATCTATATATATAAAATGTATATAGATATTCCATTTTCCTAATAATTCATGTTAGTACATTAAAAACATTGATGTTTGACAGAGAAAATATTTTCTTAATCACAATTAATATAAGAAACTCTAAGCTGGAATTCTTTGAAATGGGGGAGATCAGTAGTTGCTAAACTACTTAGGAATGTTTATTTCCTACTCAGAATTCATGATCACTTATTTTATAAACAATGCTTCACAGAGGAGAATAATAAGATGGGCAACTACTCTCATGCATCTTAGTAATTAGTTGTGTGACTGTTATACTCAATTGAGACAAGCATTGATCCGTACTCCCCACTGGATGAATATTAAAAGAAATATGGATTCAATTTAAAAGAAATTACATGAAGAAATGTCTCCTGAACAAGCATGTATTTTTCTTATGTTTTCTCCTAATTAGCACACTATTTTAAACTGTATTTTCAATTATCCATTTTTTACATTTAGTAAAGGTAAATTGTTACTTTAAGCTTCCTGCAGTTCTGCTTCTGCTGACTTTGTCATCTTCCTTTTGTTCTCCAGAATAGATGGATACCAGGTAATTCAGACAGCAATTGAGTTATTTGGCAGAATATAAGGTCCAAGATTTTAGGTTTGAAAAAACCTCAGATAATGGAACTATTTACTAGCAGATTAAATACCTGGAAGACATTGAGCATTTTCCCATTAATCTGAAAAATCATTACCTGCAAATATATTATCCTGTCAATATCAATTTAGAAAATGTCTAATGCTGCTCAAATATCTAGCAGGAAGTAAATTTTAGAACTCTATTTTTATTATATATTGTGTCTATTACTATGCATTTATTTGGCAAAATTTTGTTTTGTGTTTTCATTTTTAAAATCAAGGATATTTTTGCTTATATATGTGCACTACATTGTTACCTATAATTTCCTTTGGACATTTTTGACTTGCTGTTCTAGGAATGCTAATAAAGAGCTGGGTCATATAGGAGGAATAGAAATTTCTAGTCTTTTGAGGTATCTCCACACTGTTTTCCAAAGTGGTTAGAGAAATTTGCAGTCCCACCAACAATGTATACCTTTTCCCCCACATTCTTGCCAGCATTTGTTATTATTTGTAGTTTTTATATCTTTATTTAATTTATTTATTTTTATGTGGTGCTGATGATTGAACCCAGAGCCACCCATGTGTGAGGCAAGTGCTCTACACTGAGCCACAACTCCAGCCTTATTTATATCTTTGATGATTGCCATTCTAACTGGAGCTAAATAGAATCTCCACATTGTTTTGATTTCCGTTTCCCTGATTGCTGGGAGGTTGAACATTTTTCCACATATTTATTGGTTATTTTCATTTCTTCTTTTGAGAAATGTCTGTTTTGTTCTTTTGCCTGTTTATTGATTGGATTATTTGTTTTATTGATGGTATAGTTTTTGAGTTCTTTATATATTCTGGATATTAATCTCCTGTCATGGGAGTAGTAGGCTAAGATTTTTTCCTTTTTGTAGGTTCTCACTTCATGCTCTCAATTATTTTCTGTGCAAATTTTTTATCTGAGCTGTCCCACTTATTGATTCTTCATTTTAATTCTTGGGCTCTGGAGGTATTATAAGGAAGTCTGTGCCTACACCATTGTGTTGGAGTGTTGAGCCTATGTTTTCTTCTAGCAGTTGCAAAGTTTCTAATCTAATTCCTATGGCTTTTATCCATTTTGAAATGACTTTTCTGCAGGTTTAGAGATAGGCATCTAGTTTCATTCTTCTACTGATAACAGGGTATCCAGTATTTCAAGCACCATTTGTCAATTTTTCCCATATATAATTTTGGAACCTCTGTCAAATATCGGATGATTGTACTTACATGAGTTTGTCTCGGTGTCTTCTACTCTATTCCATTGGTCTTCTTCATGTCTATTTTTGATGCCATTACCATGCAGATTTTTTTTTAACCAGAGCTCTACAGTATAATTTGAGAACAGGTATTGTAATGCCTCCAGCATCATTTTTCTTGCTCAGGATTCACTTACAGCATTTCCTAAAGAGCACAAAATAAGTGTTGAGGATTAAAGTTTATCATTGAGGGCCGCAATATAGCATATGTTTTAAAAGCATATAATCAATATGTTAAAGATCTCTCTCTCAAAGAAAGTGTGTATAAAAAACAATCAGAAGGGCTGGGGATCTAGCTCAGTTGGTAGGGTGCCTGCCTCTCAAGCACAAGGCCCTGGGTTCAATCCTCAGCACTGAAAAAAAAAAAAAAATCAGAAAAAAATAGATTCTAAAAACAGAGACAAAAAACAAATGCAATATATATACAACACTGAAAATATCACTATATGCTGACTGATGATAGTGTATATCATCACTTCTGAAACCTGAAAGGCTGACTGCTAATATAAACAAGAGCAGAGGTTTTTCATTTATGAATAAAACACAGTCATTTATTCAATAGGAACATATTTACTGAGGAGAGATTAGACATGTCTCCCTCTCTCTGTATATGCATGTATATATATGCATGTATACATATACATACCTACAGTACATGGACAGAGAGAGGTACATTATACAGATATACCCTTAACATATTGATGGTAAGCACAGTTCCATAGGCAATAACATAAAAGATACATCTACTTTGTAATGTTTTAGTGTAGAAATGCTCTTTATGTCATTCAAAATGTAAAATAATGAATTTGGCTACCATGCCAAATAAGAGTCTGAATAATTTTTTGAAAGGTGCAGGTGAAAGCATATTCCTTGAATATTTCTTTAATGAGAAGATACCTTCATTAGTGTAGCACCCTAATTTCTTCAGAATGGTAAGTCTGCAGTGAAGAACTGAGCTTACATAGCTCTGCATCCTTTTCATTTGTTTGTCTGAACTGTAAGTTTTAGGTTACAGCTATTGCTCATTTGGGATTGGAAGTAGTAGTGGGCTGAGGTGGTACAGTAATCCTGTTTAATTCTAGGAGTAAATATTTGTATCAATTCATCTATCTATAAAAGACACATTTTTCCATTTATCAGGCAAAAGGTAATATGTACACTCCTATTTGCTTTATTCTTTCTTATTTATTTCTGATTTGATTAATTTACCAAGTAGGACAATGGGTGCTATTGGGGATCCCTTGTACATTTCAACATTCAGCAACAATTAGGTTGCAATGAAAGACTGTATACATCAATAATAATGCATCCTTAATTATTCAGTTGTTCATTTCACCTGTTTACCACATATAATTCAGTCTTATACCAAATAAGATAGTCGAGCTTCTAATTCTTCACTGTTTAGAAATTTATAGGTAAGATGATGCATATGTGAAGACAGAAATATCTTCTTTGCTTCAGAAGTTGGGGATAATTTTTTAGTTTAAATTATTCCAGAATATGTCTTTGAAAAAATGAGAAATCACTATCATGACTCCAAGCTATGTTTTTTTCAGTGATTTCTTGTTTGCTTCCTCCCCAAAAGGATAATAATACAAATTTAGAACTATGAATCATGTTTGTAGCATAGTAATAGTGGAGTTTAAACATTATAAAAATCCTGTACTTTTCTTAGAGCAAGTTAAACCACACTTGTAAGTTTTTATTCTCTTTTCTCTCAACACCATGTGCTTACTTGACTCAGTTGTAATCCCTAAACCAATGCAAGAAAGCTTAGAGGTGAAATGATTGGGTTATGGGAGCCTTAACCTAATCATTGTGAGAATCCACTGATAAGGATTAATTGGATGGTAACTGGGGCCAGAGGAGGTAGGTACATTTTGGGGTTACATATTTTGCCCCTTTTAAGCAGAGTTCTCTTGGCTTCCAGGTGCCACATCCCCAGTTGCTCTTCTCTGCCACACATTTCCTTCATTATGTTCTGCCTCATCTCAGGTCCTGAGGAATGGATTTGGCTATCTATAGACTAACATCTCTGAAACCATGAGCCCCAAAGTAAACTTTTCCTTCTCAAATTGTTCTTGTCAGGTATTTTGGTCACAGCAGGAAGAAAGCTGATTAAAAACATCTGGATTCATGCTTTTGTCCTGTGATCATGAGTGCACTAGATTTCACATTTGCAAGTGTAATTTCTATGGTTATATAGCAGAACTCAATATAGATGTTATTTGAAGAAGACCTTTCTCTACACTTAAGAATGAAAATATACCTGTATGAACAGACTATGGGAATATAATTGATATTTATAATTTACTTTCTCCTTGAAAGTTACGGACTGGAAGAACCAGAATGTCTTGAATCAAATAGTATTCAGGAATGAGATGGAAAAAGTTAATTTTTGTATTTATTAATTCTTTTAGAGATATTATTGAAAATTAGAAACTTCCAAATTATTTTCTAATAGTAGGAACAAACAAAATGAATTTTAGTTACCTGAATTTCAAAGTAACAAAAGTCTAAACTTCACATTTTACCTTCTCTGTCTGCCAACATCAATTTACACATGAGAAAATGAATGCCTGATCTCTTAATATAATTTTCTAAGGAAAACTCTATGCAAAAATTTAACTGGGTATTTCAAATATTAAATATTGCTATGGACCGAATGTTTACATCTTTGAAATTTCTGTTGAAGCTCTACTCCCACTGTGATGGTGTTTGGGGATGAGATCTTTGGCAGTTACTTACTGCTAGGATAGGTCTTTAGGGTGGAGCTGTCATGAAGGAATTAATACCCTTATGAAAACAGGAGAAAACGGAAATTCTCTCTTTTTTCCTTGTACTAAGATTGAGGAAGTTCTTGTAACAAAACAAAACAAATAACAACAACAACAAAAAACAGAGAACCCTCATCAAGAACCCATCCATAAGGGTATCCCAGTCTCAGACTTGCAGCTTCTAGAAGCATGAGGATCATTTGATGAAGTGTTGATTGTTAGGTCATTCTGTTTATGTTGATTCGTCACAGCAGCCTGAATGGAGAAAACAAATATGAAGAAAATAGTGATAACTTTAGCACTTCTGTTACTTTGGATAGCAAAATGTTTTCTAATCTAAGCTTCACAAAACTCTAAACATTCCATCATTTTATCATTCACTGTTACCAAAGATGAAGGGCAGCATATTTTGCATAAGGAAGAATCACATATAATTGAGTTCTTGATGAGGGTTTTCTGGGCTTTTTTGTTGTTGTTTATTTGTTTTGTTTTATTTTGTTTTTGTTACGGGAACTTCCTCAGTCTTAGAACAAGGAAAAGAGAGAGAAGTTCCCTTTTCTCGTGCTTTTATAATGACATTAATCCCTTCATGACAGGCCCACCCTAAAGACCTATTCTAGCAGAAGGTACCTGCCAAAGGTCCCATCCAAAGGGGACATAAGTGTTTAAGAAGACTTCTTAATTTAACCTCAATAAGTGGGCTGAAAGATTCTACTTCCTTTTTATAGAAGAGCTATCTAAATTACATTAAGGAGAAATTTAATAATTTTATCATACACAACATTGAATACCTGCTCTTCTTTACTCATACATAATTATATTAAGTTTTTATATGCATTTGAGATGATTTCTCCAATGGTTATTTGCCTTTAACCCTTTCTCAAATAATTATTTCTCAAATAATGCATCTGCCCTACTGCTAACATAAGGTTTCATCTATAGATGTTTGAATTAAAACCAACATTCGCAAGAACAAAACCCTGAGCAGCATTAATATATCTAAGCTTAAGATTTTCTTATGATTTTGCTGAAATTCATTATTCTCTCAAATACAGATCATGCTGCACCCTCTTCTCGCCACTATTGGGTATCACCAAAAGAGCAGAAAATATTACAGTATGGACATTTACTTTCATTTATTTTGTAACTACACACTTTCATTCCATGTTCTATGAAAAATTTGATGACTGCTGCAGCAAAAATGTAATCCACTTATATCTTCAAGGAAATTGGTAATACCAGTCCAAATGAAAGTCTCTCCTATACCTTTTTTTTTTTTTTTTTTTTTTTGGTACTGAGGATTGGATCCAGGGGTACTTCACCACTAAGTCATATCCTCACACCTTTTCATTTTCAGATAGGATCTTGCAAAGTGGTTTAAGGCCTTGCTAAATTGCTGAGGCTGCCTTGAACTTGGAATCCTCCTGCCTCAGCCTCCTGAGTCTCTGGGATTTCAGGCATGCACCACCCTGTCCAGGTCACGTTTAGCTTTCAACAAAAAGTCCACTTTGTTCATTGCAAGATGAATTCAAGTTCACAATTAAACCTTTACTTCTCATGATGCACTTTGTGAATAAAATTATGCAATAATCAACTTTTCATAAAAATAAAGCTCCTGTCATGATAGTGCATAAAAATCTCTAGTATTATAAATTATCCTGCAACTCAATTTGTTGTTGTTGCTGGTCTATCAAATATCTATTCACTCTTGGAACCCCCCCGTTTTCAACTGAAAATTCAGTATCATTGACATTCTTGGCCACTTCTTTTCATTGAAATAAGCTAAGGAAGCATTACTTTGTACCACACTAATCTAGATTTCATGTGGATTTTTCGACAACTCCTCTTATTCTCTTGGCAGACATTTCTTCTCATGTTCTCTAATGTTAGTGATATTTACATTTTACTTTGTTATGTACATTTATCATAATGTCATTATATTGAATTGTCTTTGTCCCTTTGCCAAAAATTAGTTGACTGTATTTCTGTGTTCAGCTATTTAGCTTTTCTCCACCATGCTGTTTGGATTACATGGTTTTATTGGGAGTCTGATACTAGGTAATGCCAATCCTTCAGTTTTGTTCTTCTTCAAGATGGTACAGGCTATTCTGGATCTTCCTCCCTTTCCAAATAAGTTATAGGATCAGTTTGCTAAGACACACTAGATAGTGATTTTTGCTGGGATTTCTTTGAATCTTGGTCAGTCAAGTTGGGAAGAACAGACATCTTGAAACTATTGACTTTCTACCTCTGAGTGCTATGATCTGGATATGAATGTGTCACTGAAAAGCTCATGTGGTAATGTAGGAGGTGAAATGATCGGATTATGAGAACTCTAACCCAATCAATGGAATAATACATTTGATGGATTGATAATTTGAATTGATTGCTTAGTAGTAACTGTAGGTAGGTGGGGCATGGAAGGAGATGGGTCATGCTTTGGGGATTATATTTTGTCCTTGGATCCTTCCATGCTCTCTCTCTGCTTCCTGGTCACCAAGGGAATAGCAGAATATTTTGCTATGATATTCTTCCTCCCCTCAAGCCCAAAGCAATGAAGTTATCCAACCTTGGATTGGGACCTCTGAAACTATGAGCCAAAATAAAATTTTACTCAAATAAATTGTTATTGTCAAATACTTTTGTTGCAACTATGAAAAGTTGGCAAATGAATATGGAATATCTCTCCACTTATTTAGTTCTTTGATTTCTATAATCAGAGTTTTTCAGTTTTCCTCAGATATCTTGAACATATTTTGTTAGAATTTTATCTAAGTATTTCAACCTTTGATAATATTTTTATTTTCAGATTCCATTTTATTGCTAATATACAAAAAGTATAAGAATTTTTTACAAAATAAAACTTATATCCTTAAAGATCACTATATTGCTTATTAGTACCTATTATTTTGCTTATTATTTTGACTTTTCTATTCATCATCTGAGAATAAATACAGTTTTACTTATTTATTCCATCTTGGTATGTCTACATTTACTTCCTTTTTCCCTTCCTTCCTTCCTCCCTTCTTTCCTTCCTTCCTTCCTTCCTTCCAGACTTCTAGCATGGTGCTAAATGGAGTTCCCTATTCCTAACCTGGAAGAAGGCTTTTGGTTTCTCACTACTAAATACTATATTACTTGTAGTTTTTACCATTATTATTCTTTATTGAGTGATTTTATCATAGAGTATAATTCTTTTTATGCATTATGAGCTGTATTTACTGGTCTTTTGTTGAGGATAGTTGTATCTGTGTTCATGAGATACACCGATGTGTACTTTTCCTTTTCTTGTAATTTCTTTGACTGGTTTTACTGTTCAGAGTTAACACTGGCCTCTTAGAATGTATTTGCTAGCATTTTCTCTGCTTCTGTCCACTAGAAAATATTGTAAATAATGAGTACATTTTGCTCCATAAATGCCTTATAGAATTCACCAATGAAACCATCCAGGCTTGATGCTTGTCACACAATGATTGTACATATTTATTGGGCAGAGTATAATCATTCCATATATTTATGAAATGTGTAATCATCAAATCAGGGTAATTAGCATTTCCATCTCATTATGCATTTCTTTGACCTGTGTATTTTTAGTTGTGCATTTTAAAATTTCCAAATATTTTAAAATTTTCTGTTAGTGATTTCAGGTTTAATTCCATTGTGTTCTGAGAGAATAATTTGTGTAATTTATTTCCATCTAAATTTTTTATGGTTTGTTTCATGGCTCAGAATATGGCCTGTTCTGGTGAAATGTCACTGTCTGCTTGAGAAAGTGCATTCTGTTGATGTTGAATAAAGTATTGTTTAAATGCCAGATTAACTTGACTGATGGCACTGGCTATTTAAACCAAAAGCTCACTTATTTTATACTTGATGGATTTCTCCACTACTAATGAGGGGTATTGAAATGTCCAACTTATTGCAATTCTATCAGTTTTTGCAAAACATATTTTGATAATTTATTGCTAGACTTTGAGACAATAATTGCTATGTGTTCCCTGAGAATAATGACCTCTTTATCATTATTTTATGCTCCTCTCTATCCTTAATATTTTCCTTGGTCTAATTCAAAGAAATTCGTCTCCAATTAATATAGCTACTCCAGCTTTCTTTTGATCTATGTTAACACAGAGCATCTTTCTCCTTCTCTTATTTTTTATCTGTTGGTTTTTTAAATTTAAGGTGAGTTTCTTGTTGTCCACAGGTAGTTAGAATTTTTTGTTTTCTTTATTCTGACAATCTCTGATCATAGTTCTTTAAAACTTTCTAATGGTTGCCCTCAAACTTACAATAAACACCTATAACTAGTGTAAATTCCTCTTCAAATAGCATTATACAAATTCAAGAGTAGTTCAGGTATCTTACAGAGAATTCCCAATTCAAACCCTATTCCTTATAGCACTGCTGTTATTTATTTAACTTCTCTAGAAGTTATAATCACAGATTTTGTTAATATTATTCTGTTAAAAAAATCATTATTTGCTAGACCAGTTAATGAGAAGAAAAATAAAAGAATTTCTACCCACAATTATTCTTTCTCAAACACTTCTTTCTTTTTTGTATATCTGAATTTCTGACCTTTGTCATTTTCCTTCTCTCTGAATATGACTTTAATTTTCTTTTTTCTTTCTTTTTTTGCTTGGCAGGTCTATTCATGATGAATTTATTTCTGTTAGTTGGGAAAAGTCTTTATTTCTATTTCATTTTTGAAGGAATATTTTACTGAATGCACAAGTACAGGTTGTTTTTTTTTTTTTTTTTTTTAACGCACTTTCTACCTGTTTACGTGGTTTCTGACCAAAGAGCAACATAATTCATATCCTTGTTTCTAGGTAGGTGAGTTATTCTCCCCTACCCCCACATTGCTTCTTTAAATTTTTCTCTTTGCCTTTGATTCTGTAGCTTAAATATGATGTATCTATGGGTAGATATTTTAGAATTTATTTTGCTCGCTTTTCTTTGAGCTTCTTAGATTACTGGCTTGCTGATTATCAGTCATTTAGGAAAATTCTGTCACTTTTACTTCAAATATTTCTTGTCCTTTCTTTCTTCTCATGTACTCTTATATTTCATGTGTATGTTACACTTTAGTAATTCCTCCTTACTCCTAGTCATTATTTTCTTTACCCTTTTGCCCTTTGTTTTGCATTTGGGATGTTTCTATTTTCTACTGATGCACCTTTTAGCTTTCTGATATTTTTAAAGCTGTGTTTGGTCTACTGATTGGTAACATCAAAAGCAATATTCATTCAACTCTAGCCTCTGATTTCTCTAATTTCCTTTTGGCTTTTCCTTTAGTCTTTCTTCTTTCTGATTACCTATGTATTAATTTCGTATTCACTTTTTCCTGTTAGAGCCCTTCATTTATGAACCTGATTCTAATGTTTGCTTTCTACCTTCAAACTATTTTTTCACTTTTAAAATTTGTTGTAATATTTATTGAAAAATTGATATAATTTTCACATAAATGAAACTATGATAAGCCAGTCTTTCATCTGAAGCTTTCTGTTCATCTGTCAAGAAGCTACCTGTATTTTCTCTAGTGGTGGGTGTTAGGTGCTAAAAATTTTACCAATGTCCTTGTTTTAGAATTTCTTCTTGTCTTTGGCTTTCCCTAGAGACTCTTTTTAAACTAAGAGTTTTGAAGTTCTCTCTTTTTCTTTCTCTTTCTTTTCTTTCTTTCCTTCCTTCCTTCCTTCCTTCCTTCCTTCCTTCCTCCCTCCCTCCCTCCCTCCCTCCTTCCTTACTTCCCTTCCCTCCCTTCCTTCCTTCTTTTTCTTTTTCTTTTTCTTTTTCTTTTTCTTTTTCTTTTTCTTTTTCTTTTTCTTTTTCATTGCAGCACTGGCTAGGCACATGCTCAGCCAATACTCTGTCACTCAGCTACATCCCTAGCCCCAACTTGCAGCTCTTTTTGATGCTGTATTATTATCCAGGAGACTGATCTACTTGTTTGTTAAGTATGCTGGAAAAGAAGTGTTATATAATCCAACAATTACGTATCAGACTTTTTTGTGAGCCTTTTGCCTTCACAAGTGCTTCTCAGCTTTTTCTGGACCTTGATAAGACAGAAAAAACTGCAATTAGCAACTGCAATTAGCTACTCCTTTCTCCCAGAAGTAGGACAGATTTTCTCAGATATTCACAGTGAGAACCTAATTTGACTTCTAGAGGTAACACAAATTTGGGGGTTCACCGTTGCAACTGGGCACTTAGAGTTCAAAACTCTAAAGCTAAAGCTAGTCCACACTGATCCCCCAGATATCCATTGGTTACACTTTAGTGTTCCTACCAATATTGGCCCTCATGGGTGGGATTCTGCTCCTTGATTTTTGTTACTGGTAAGCTCTGATTCTTGCAACAATCCTCGGTTCTTTGCAATGTTCAAGACAGCAGTTTGTCTAATTTCTTCAATTATCTGATTCATCTAACAAAAGTATTTTGTTTATTTGTGTTTTGGTTTTTGGTGTGTTCACCTCTTTTCTTATTGTGACAGCAAGAATGATGCTTTCTAAGACTTTTACATCTTGGGCTGGAAACCTGAAATCGTTCTGATTCTATTCCTTCCTTTTGTTGCCTTAGGTAGTCTTAAATTATGAAATTATTTTGCATCTAGGTTTTTTGTACCATTCTGATCCTGAAAATTTAAATGATAAAAAACACACCAGTGCCTTTCTCTAATTTGTAATGCATT
Source organism: Glaucomys volans (assembly GCA_020662805.1). NCBI lineage: Eukaryota > Metazoa > Chordata > Mammalia > Rodentia > Sciuridae > Glaucomys > Glaucomys volans. Next base: position 8,778 of record JAJEJO010001853.1, on the reverse strand, counting down.
GCTTAAAATGTGCACAGCTTTCTTAGCATATTCCTTTACATAGATACATAGTATCTTATGAATACAAAAATATGAAAATTTTAAAAAATAAAGTAATTCATAAAAGATATGTATTTCCTTATCATATCATGAAATTATTATTTGGGGGTTAGATAAAGCCTTCTGCATACTAAGAAACATGTAGAATGTAACTACTCTTACACTTTAGAGGAAGATCCAGTGATCAGAAAAATGATTAAATATAATTATTCAGAAAGTACAGTGCCTAGATAACCAATAACTTAGTTAATTATGATGAAATATACCATGAATTAAATGTATACATTTAACAAGAATAACTAATTAGAAGAAATAAAAATTTTTATAAAGGCAATGAATATGTTGTAAGAAAACACCTTTTGTGACTTCTTAATGGAAACTGTACTGCATAATGTATTGCTGACGCCAAGGTGAAATATGAATATAAGTTCTATTTTCATGAAACTAAATGCAGCTCTAAATGACCTTGTTGATAACCACATCTTCCTGAACTGGCGGTGAAATTTTAAAAGCTCTTTTTCTCACTGATGGTTTTAAATCAGTTCTTAACCTGGATAGTAGGTGTTTCTTGATTTGTGCTGCTTGCATTTTACCCATGTAGGACTTTTTATAATAGGATGTTCTGTTTTCTCTATTGCCTATGACTTACTCCGAAATATTGTGCCTTGTTGATAAAACATTTGAATGCCTCCTAACTGACTTTGGTCAAACCTGTTGTAAGTATTCATAAGAGCGAACACTTATTTTTGCATTGACTTTAACATAGAATGTTATTTTTCTGTATTATTCAATTAAACTTCCAGTAGGACTTTGAAATAGCATCCTTTCTAACAAAAGGTCATATTTAAAACTCAATTTCCTTTCTGTGTCTATGTGGTATAAGAATGATAGAATCTAAGAGTAAGTTTTTCCTTTTGAATATGAAAATATTTGATCTTCATGATTTCATTACCTGGCACATTTTCATTTACCCAGCTTCCTCAAATCCATTTATACTCCTTTTAATTATATTGGAACACAGCTGCTCAGCAACTGACAGAAACAAAAACAAACAAACAAAAAGAGTCACATTAAAATCTTCATTCCGGCTGCCAGTTCATCCAAGATTGATTTCACCACCCGTATTACTTCTTGGAGCTCCACAGAGGTACACACGTGGGGTTCCTATAGGATGTAATTTAGCTGTAAGTTATTCTCCATAACTGTTGAATTCTCTTTGCAGTTATTGAAACATTTTTGACAGCTTTATAAACTAAGAATATCACAAGTAAGTAAAAATATTCTTTCAAAAGCGTCACACAGAATTTGGCTTAGTAATTCACTATATATTATGTGTGAGTGTGTGTGGTGTGTGTGTGTGTGTATATATATATATACATATATATATATATATATACATATTTTTATTCTTTTCTTTTTTTAAATTTTTTCATGTTGTCATATTTTTTCAGAAAAAGTACACTTATTGAATGTAAATTAGGCAACAGTAGGAACATAATTTATTGTGTCACTCCTTTTCCTTCTACAGTGATTAATTATTTCCTTATGTATGCTTTCTATGAAAAGATACCTCTTTAACCCCAATGTATTTAAGAAAATAGAAAAGAAGAGATTTAAGAGATGCTTAAATAAGCTTTAACCATCAAAACAAAATCAAACATTACTCTCTCTAAAAGTAACACATTAAATGATACTTCTTGGCATTTAAATACTTTTGCCTAGAAATCAAATTAAAATCTTGTTTGCCATTAAGTTTGGTACTCAAATGAAGAGGTCTAAGTAAGTAGTAGATTGAATTTGGTCATTTTGGTATAATATATAATGGTCATCTCTTCTTTGAATACAGACAAAATAACCATTCTCTCTATGTTTATGCCTAAATTTAGTATTCATTGATCTAAAATAGTTCCTAAAGACAAAGAACTGTTTTGATTTATTGAGCTTTCCTTCTCAAGTAAGAGAAAGTAATTGACTTTGCAAAGCAATTGAATTTATTATTTCATCATTTATCTTAGTTAATCTCAGAGGAAAACTCACCAGTTTGGGGAAAGTTCTTCTTCTGATGCATTGGCATTGAGGAAGAAAGTGACTGTGAATACCTGGAAGAGAGGGAGCCTTGTCATTGAGATGTGTCCTAGTCACAGAGGTGCTGCAGAGCACAACATGCCACATCTATCCTCCTTCTTTAGCACATTGCAAAGCAACACAAATCCTTGTCCTCTTCCTTGCTTGCTTCTCTGTTCTATGTGGAGTTACTGATTTTAAATTCATTTCCAACCATGTCCATCTTAGGGGGAAGGTATTTACATATGAAATGAGGTACCTTAGCACAGTGGAAGAACAGAATGGCCAGGAAGCAGTTCTCACTTCCAAATACTCATAAATCTCCTTTGGTTCAACGTATTGCTTATATAAATATAATTAATTGTAGCTGTCAGCGGGCAAACTCTGGGGTCCAGTGAGGGGCAAAGGGGGATTGAAAAATAAAAATTAACAGACACAAATCTTGAAGATTAGTCTGGGATCAGGTGGAGCCTGCTCTCTGATGGAGATGCAGGTTTAAAGAATTACGCCAGCAATCTTTATTTATATATGTCTCCTTATCAGGTTAAAGACTATGCAAGCATTATTCTTTGTATTCAGGAACATTACAGAACCTAGGGCATCTATGTAGCTTTTTTGCAGCAGCAATCCATGGCTGCAAAGTGCAATGTTAGGAGCTTTGTGTAGCTCTCAAGAAAGTCCATTGTTACAGACATCATTGCCCTGTGTACATGTATGAATGCACAGATGGTGTGACTCTACTTTTTTGTACAACCAGAGAAACAATAACTGTACTCCATTTGTGTTCAATGAATCAAAATTAAATTAAAAAAACAAAAAAACTTGCTATAAGGAGGACAGGAACCAGAGAAGTGGAACTGGTGAAACATTGTGGTTGTCTCGCATAAGAATTCCTTGCTTCCTGGGAGCTGTGTGCCTGCAATCAAGGTTAGAACTGATGGGGCTCTTGCGCAGAGCCTCCTCATGCAGGGCATTGCTACAGCAGCCAGGCATCCTGTGCCTTTGCACAGAAACATTCCCAGAAGCCAGGCATGCCACAGCCATGAAGGCATCAGAGACTCTTGATCTCAGTAACTGCTCTCCCATCCTCTGCCATCCCTCCCAACAATTAATAGAGTAAAAACATATAAGGGGAACATTCATGAATGAAATAAGCTATCTCATAAATTACTTGAGGTAGTTCAGAAAACATTCTACAATAATATTTTAATTCCTTTATGTTCATCACAAAGAAGCCTCCATTTCATTCTCTTTCCTTTTACTGAAGGGTCTGCTCAAGAATATGAGCTCTAGAGGCAAATTGCCTTTGTCTTCACCTCTTCTGAGAATTCCACTGGAGTGTAGTAAGAATTAAATGAACTGGTACAACTTACAAGTTTAGATATTGATTTATGGTAAGTATTTAAAATACATAGTTGTTTTTATTCTCTTAATACAATGGATTAATTGAAAAACTCTGATGTTGGAATTTGAGAATATGTGGTGAATATATGCAAGGTCTAACTCAATAAGAAGGACAAATTTATAAAAATGTAAATATCTAAACATTACCACCAGATGCAAATATATGAAAAACAGAGTAAAA
>JAJEJO010001852.1:1564-18601 GCA_020662805.1 Glaucomys volans | reverse complement strand
GGTGTATGGGGAGTTTTAAAAATTGGAACAAAGCTTCATTTTGTGAATGTGAAAAATTTCTGGACATGGATGTTGGTGGTAGTGTCACCACAATGTCAAGGTAATTAATGCCTCTGCAGTGCAGTTGGCAGGGATGAAATTGTGTTTCTTCTCAAATGTTGATTTTGCTGTAATAAAATGGAAATAAAGGCAAATTCATCCCAAAAAGGAAATTAAAGAAATTAATTATACACATGGGATTATTTTTCAGTAGTGGGAGGACTACATACTTTTTTTTGACATTTTCTTCTCCTCTTCTTCACCATTAATATGAGGAAGTCTGTGAAGTGGACCAATTTAACTAATTATGAGCTCTGTGCATGGAGTCTCCAAGGTCATATAAAAGTCAGTGTTAGCCTGTGCCAGTAGTCCCTCAGCCAGATGACTCCAGTCCAGTGGGTGCCACACCCTTGTCTCTTCCTTCCAAGGTTGTTTGCATCAGGAGGTTGAACTCAGGTCCATCCTGAGGCCTGAGCAGGTCACTTACTCTCAAGCAGGGAGGAGTATTGGAACCACAATCTTCCATCAAGACCCACCAGAGACACAGTGCAAATCAGTTAGTGTGGGAACTGAAGGAGGGAGGAGGGAATGCCCGAAGCATTGTTTTCTTATCATCAGGAAAATCATAATCTCTGTGTGACTATATGGGTCAAGAATAATGTGCCGGGTTTGGGCTGTGGCTAAACAGTAGAACCCTTGACCAGCATGTGTGAGGCACTGGGGTTGATCCTCAGCACCAAGTAAATAAGTAAAATATAGGTACTATGGTACTATGTTCATCTACAACTAAAAACATTAAAAAAGAATACTGTGAAAAATTTTTGGTGGGCATTCTGAGTTTTCATTTGTGATTTTGTCAAATGTTTCCCCCCACAATTTTCTGATTTTCCATTGAGTGTCTTCCACCATTGCAAGACCATGCATCCCTTTCAACTGTGTCCTAAGCACTCCAAAAGCTTTGTAAAGGTGATGCTAAAGATGAGGATAGTGTTCATAGCATTGTGAACCTTTATTGGAAGATTTTGAATGCCAGTGCTGAGCTATGTGATCCATGTAGATTGGCTGCATTTATCTGCAAAGTCTTTCCCCAGGTATAAGTGCCACATTATTTTTACAAATACAAAAGGAGCACAGGTTTTTAAGTAATTTTGCTAGGTGTTTAAGTAGGGTAGAATAACTTAGGTCATGTTTGATCTGCACAGGGATTTGTGACACAGTGTGTCTTGGTCCAACAATGCCAATGCTGTCATGCTGTCCTCCTCACAGGCCAAATGTGTGTTTCTCTTTCCTGCCCTTCAGGATGGGATTCTTATTTACTGTGACTTCCCTTTTGGGATTTCTCGTAGATCAAGGGATGCTACAATGTGTGATATGTGGTGCACAAATTCAGGTGGGATGGCTGAGATGACTGTGATCTAAGACAAAGAAGGTGCACAATAATTCCACACAGACTTCCCTCCTTCCCCACCCCAGGCTGTCCTTGGATGTCCAACCACATCTTCCCACATTCTTCTAAACATCATACTCAATCTGAAAAAGAGACATGAAGTCACATCTCAATTTCATTAGTACTTAGGAAACTGTAAAGAGTTATTAATGTACATGAGATGTACCTACAGTTCATATCTCTGGATTATGCTTAAAATATTCTTAAGTTTGGAAAATGATGAAAAAAATTAGTGCATCAGACTTAGAGATTGACAATTTCATTTTGACTGCTATTGGCTCCAACTTAGTATTTCTTGAACACAGGGTAGGTTGTTAGTACCTCTGACAATCAACATTGTTATTCAAGTAGATTTCTAGTGGATACGGTTGTATTAAGTAGAGATCAAGCAGAAAATGAGTGTTCCCTATGTGAGTAATACATGGCAAAAGTATAAAACAAGGGAAAATGCAAGTTAGCTGGTTATTATTAATATGCCATGATTAATTTTCATATTCTTTCAAATAAAATATCTTGGGACCTGAAGTTACTATCATTCTTTTCCTGTAATGTTGTATTTTATTTTTTTAATTTCTTTTATTTTTAAATTTAATTAATTAATTAATTAATTATTTATTTATTTTCTTTTTTTTGGCTATATAATTTTATTTTTTTAATTTGCTTATTTATTCATTGAGCACAAATGGAGTACAGCTATTTTTTCTCTGGTTGTACAAAAAGTAGAATCACACCATCTGTGCATTCGTACATGTACACAGGGCAATGACATCTGTCACACATTCTGTTAATATTCTTACACCTCCACACCCGCCCCCATCCCTCCCTTCCCTCTATGCTATCTATCCTTCCTCCATTCTTGCCACCCTTCCCCCCCGCATTATGCATCATCATTCATTTATCAGAGAGACCATTCGGCTTTTGGATTCTTGGGATTGGCTGATCTCACTTAGCATAACAGTCTCCAACATCATCCATTTACCTACAAATGACATAATTTTATTCTTCTTTATGGCTGAGTAATATTCCATTGTGTAGATATACCACAGTTTCTTTAGCCATTCATCTATTGAAGGGCATCTAGGTTGGTTCCACAATCTAGCTATTTTGAATTGAGCAGCTATGAACTTTGATGTGGCTGCATCACTGTAGTAATGTGATTTTAAGTCCTTTGGGTATAGGCCAAGGAGTGGGATAGCTGGGTCAAATAGTGGATCCATTCCAAGTTTTCTAAGGAATCTCCACACTGCTCTCCAGAGGGACTGCACCATCTTGAACTCCCACCAGCAATGTATGAGTGTACCCTTTCCCCACATCCTCGCCAACACCTGTTGTTGCCTGTATACTTAATAAAAGACATTCTAATTGGGGTAAGATGAAATCTTAAGGTGGTTTTGATTTGCATTTCTCTTATACCAAGGGATGTTGAGCATTTTCTCAAAAATCTGTTGATTGCTTGTAGATCTTCCTCCGTAAAGTGTCTGTTCATTTCCTTGGCCCATTTATTGATTGGGCTATTAGTATTCTTGGTGTAAAGATTTTGAGCACTTTGTAGATTCTGGAGATTAGTGCTCTATCTGAAGTGTGTGTAGCAAAGGTTTTTCTCCCACTCTGAAGGCTCTCTCTTCACATTGCTGATTGTTTCCTTTGCTGAGAAAAAGCTTTATAGTTTGACTCTATCCCAGTCATTGATTCGTGCTTTTATTTCTTGTGCTTTGGGAGTCATGTTAAGGAAATCTGGTCCTAGGCCAACATGATGAAGATTTGGACCTATTTTCTCTTCCATTAGGTGCAGAGTCTCTGGTCTGATTTCTAGGTCCTTGATCCATTTTGAGTGGAGTTTTGTACAGGGTGAGAGATATGGGTTTATTTTCATTTTGCTGCATATGGATTTCCAATTTTGCCAGCACCATTTGTTGAAGAGGCTGTCTTTTCTCCACTGTATGTTTTTGGCTCCTTTGTCAAGTATGAGATACCTGTATTTCTGTGGGTTTGTCTCTGTGTCCTCTATTCTGTACCATTGATCTACCTGTCTATTTTGGTGACAATACCAAGCTGTTTTTGTTACTATTGCTCTGTAGTATAGTTGAAGATCTGGTATTGTGATACCCCCCGCTTCGCTTTTCTTGCTACGGATTGCTTTAGCAATTCTGGGTCTCTTATTCCTCCAAATGAATTTCATGATTGCTTACTCTATTTGTATAAGGTCCATCATTGGGATTTTATTTGGAATTGCATTGAATTTGTGTAGCATTTTTGGAAGTATGGCCATTTTGACAATATTAATTCTGCCTATCCAAGAACATGGGAGATCTTTCCATCTTCTCAGATTCTCTTTAACTTCTTTCTTTAGTGTTTTGTAGTTCTCATTGTAGAGGTCTTTCACTTCTTTGGTTAGATTGATTCCCAAGTATTTTATTTTATTTGAGGTTATTGTGAATGTGGTAGTTTTCCTAATTTCTCTCTCAGAGGATACATCACTTATGAATAAAAATGCATTGGATTTATGAGCATTAATTTTATAGCCTGCTACTTTACTGAATTCATTTATGAGTTCCAGAAGTTTTCTGGTGGAATTCTTGGGGTCTTCTCAATAGAGAATCATGTCATCAGCAAATAGGGATAGTTTGAGCTCTTCTTTTCCTATTTGTATTCCTCTAATTTCTTTGGTCTTTCTAATGGCTCTGGCTAGAGTTTCAAGAACAATGTTGAATAGTAGAGTGGAGAAAGAGGGCATGCCTACCTTGTTCCAGTTCTCAGGGGGAATGTTTTCAATTTTTCTCCATTTAGAATGCTGTTAACTGAGGGCTTAGCATAGATAGCCTTTACAATGTTAAGGAATATCCCCACTATCCCTATTTTTTCTAGTGTTTTGAGCATGAAGGGGCTCTGTATTTTATCAAATGCTTTCTCTGCATCTATTGAAATAATCATGTGGTTCTTGGCTTTAAGTCTGCTGATGTGGTGAATTACATTTATTGATTTCCAGATGTTGAACCAACCTTGCATCCCCGGGATGAAACCCACTTGATTGTGGTGCACTATTTTTTTTAATATGCTTTTGTATGCGATTCACTAAAATTTTGTTAAGAATTTTTGCATCTGTATTCATTAGAGATATGGGTCTGAAATTTTCTTTCCTTGACGTGTCCTTCTCTGGTTTTGGTATCAGGGTGATATTAGCTTCATAGAATGAGTTTGGAAGGGTTCCCTCCTCCTCTATTTCGTGAAATACTTTGAGGAGTATTGGAATGAGCTCTTCTTTGAAGGTCTTGTAGATCTCGGCTGTGAATACACCTGGTCCTGGACTTTTCTTTGTTGGTAGGCTTTTGATGACTGCTTCTATTTCATTGCTTGAAATTGATCTATTTAAGTTGTGTATGTCCTCCAGATTCAGTTTGGGTGGCTCATATGCCTCTAGGAACCTGTTGATGTCTTCCAGGTTTTCTATTTTGTGGGAGTATAAATTTTCAAAGTAGCTTCTTATTATGTTTTGTGTTTCAATTGTGTCTGTTGTAATATTTCCATTTCCATCACGAATTTTAGTAATTTGGAGTTTCTCTCTCCTTCTCTTCATTAGCATAGCTAAGGGTTTGTCAATTTTGTTTATTTTTTCAAAGAACCAACTTTTTGTTTTGTCAATTTTTTGAATTGTTTCATTTCAATTTCATTGATTTCAGCTCTAATTTTGATTATTTCCTGTCTTCTGCCACTTTTGGTGATGATCTGTTCCTCTTTTTCTAGGGTTTTGAGCTGTAGTGTGAGATCATCGATTTGTTGCCTTTTCATTCTTTTATTAAAAGCACTCCATGCAATGAATTTTCCTCTTAGCACTGCTTTCAGGGTGTCCCAGAGATTTTGATATATTGTATCTTTGTTCTCATTGACCTCTAAGAATCTTTTAATTTCCCCCCTAATGTCTTCTGTTATCCATGCATCATTCAATAGCATATTATTTAATCTCCAGGTCTTGGAGTAGTTTCTGTTTCTAACTTTATCATTGATATCTAATTTCATTCCATTATGATCTGATAGAATACAAGGTAGTATCTCTATGTTTTTGTATTTGCTAAGAGTAGCTTTGTGGCATAACATATGGTCTATTTTAGAGAAGGAATCATGAGCTGATGAGAAGAAAGTGTATTCACTTTTTGATGGATGGAATATTCTATATATGTCTGTTAAGTCCAAATTAGCAATTGTGTCATTGGGTCCTATGGTTTCTTTGTTCAATTTTTGCTTGGAAGATCTGTCCAACGGTGAGAGAGGAGTGTTAAAGTCCCCCAGTATTATTGTGTTTGGCCTATTTGATTCCTGAAATTGAGAAGGGTCTGATTGACGTACGTGGATGCACCATTGTTTGGTGCATAAATATTTATGATTGTTATGTCTTGGTGATTTATGCTTCCTTTAAGCAGTATGAAATGTCCTTCTTTATCCCTTCTGACTAACTTTGGCTTGAAGTCTGCTTTATCTGAAATGAGAATGGAAACCCCAGCTTTTTTATTCAGTCCATGTGCATGGTATGCTTTTTCCCAACCTTTCACCTTTAGTCTGTGGTCATGTTTGTCTATGAGATGAGTCTCTTGAAGGCAGCATATTGTTGGGTTTTTCTTTTTAATCCAATCTGCCAGTCTATGTCTTTTGATTGATGAGTTTAGGCCATTTACATTCAGGGTTATTATTGAGATATGACTTGTATTTCCTGCCATTTTAGCTTTTTTGGAGTTTTTAGCTTAACTTTATTTCTCCTTTGTTTGACTCTTTCTTTAGGGTAATTCCTCCCCATGTTGGCTGCGATTGTTGTTTTTCATTTCATCCTCTTGGAATATTTGTTGAGGATGTTCTGTAGGGCAGGCTTTCTCTTTGTGAATTCTTTAAGTTTTTGTTTATCATGGAAGGATTTTATTTCATAATGAAATCTGAAGGTAAGTTTTGCTGGGTATAAGATTCTTGGTTGGCATCCATTTTCTTTCAGAGCTTGAAATATGTTGTTCCAGGCCCTTCTTGCTTTTAGGATCTGGACTGAGAAATCTGCTGATAACCGTATTGGTTTCCCCTGTAGGTAATCTGATGCTTTTTTCTCGCTGCCTTTAAAATAATATCTTTGTTTTGTATGTTAGATATTTTCATTATAATGTGCCTTGGTGTGGATCTGTTGTAATTCTGTGCGTTTGGTGTCCTGTAGGCCTCTTGTAATTGATTTTCCATCTCATTCATCATATTTGGGAAATTTTCTGATATTATTTCATTGAACAGATTATCCATACCCTTGGTTTGTATCTCTGTGCCTTCCTCCATCCCAATAACTCTTAAATTTGGTCTTTTCATGATGTCCCATATTTCTTGGAGGTTTTGTTCATGACTCCTAACCATCTTCTCTGTTTATTCGACTTTGTTTTCAAGATTAAATATTTTTTCTTCATTGTCTGAGGTTCTGTCTTCCAAGTGATCTATTCTGTTAATTATGCTTTCTATTGAGTTTTTAACTTGGTTTTTTCTTTCCTTCATTTCCTTCAAGAATTTCTGTTTGTTTTTTTCTCAGAATTTCTATCTCTTTATTGAAGTGATTTTTTGCTTCCTGCAATTGCTCTATTAGCTGATTATTCATAGCCTGAATCTGCTCTCTTGTCACCTCATTCTCTTCTCGAATCATTTTAATTTTGAACATTCTGAACTCCCTTTCTGTCATTCCTTCTACCATGCTGTCTTTGGGTTCTCTTGATATTTCATCTAGATTTTTTTGGGACACTCTCTTCCCATGTTTTCTCATGTTGCTCATGTTTCTTCCCCTCTAGTCGTGTAAATCAGAGGGAATGCAATTTTCCTGTAAAGAGTTAGACTGTCCCTGCAGTTTTCCAGTAACTCACCTAATGTTTGAGAGGTGATTGATCAAGCGGTGACCCAAGAAAGCTGCTGTTCCCCTTCCTCCAGTTTGGGAATGATCAATGCTTCTGTCAGAGGCTGCCGCCGGAGCCAGAGACTCCAGCCCCTCCAGGCCAGACCTCCCAGGAGACGCTGTGCAGTGTAATGTTGTATTTTAATTGTGTCCTTTTTAGGTATGTGTTGTGAATTTGTCTTATTTCTGATTCCCCAGAGACTTTACCATATTGGCCCACAGGACATAAACAAAACAAAAAAAGCAAACCAATATTAAACACTGAATAGAAACTCCCTTTTTTCACAGATCCTGGCCATAATCTGTGTGTCTTCAACACATTTGGGACTTTACTACCTGTACTTTCATCCTTCTTGGGAAGTGCCATAGAACAGGAGACAAGATTTAGTAGCTCATGATTTTGCCTTTGTCATGGACCCATGGGCCCTATGCTTATGCTTCACAGCATCTAGTTATTTTTCAAAAATGACAGAGATTTTCAGAGGCATAAGAAAAACTAACTAATTACTAGTGAGAGTGACAGGAAAACCTCCTTTTTTGTCTGAGACACTTTTAGACTTCCACACCATTCCATCACTCCGTTGTCCTTTGACAGTTGTATTTACCAGTAGGTAGAGAGTAGGTAACCAGAGTACAGACTGTTTTCTTAGTGACTTGCAAGGATAATCTCAAGATGATCACTTTTTCTTAGGATGCATACAGGACTTACGAGCTATCCATGGTGTGGTGATGAGTGTTACTCTGCTCATTCCAGGAGGAGCACAGAGAGGTGGAAGATTTATCCCTATACTATGTATGTAGCAGGTCAATGTGCAGACCAAGAATGTGTATTGATTAACTCCTATTGCAGGGCATTTTCTCTTTTACTAGGGTCAAATGTATATACTACTCCCAATACAATGTACAAGTGAGTAGATACTTCAGATAAGTTGTTAGATTGGTCTCAGGAATAATTTTGACAAAACATATTAGGAAAACAGTGGGTATACTGACAATGACTGTTGTTTTCCTCTGACAATACATCGAAGTGATTAATAGTGAACATTCACCCATTATGGATGTCAAAATCTTATCCACCACCTATATATATTACAAAGCAATTTCACTTGTGTGAAATAGACATAACAATTTTGAAAGTATTGTTGTAGTAAGCTTATAAGTTACATGATGTCTCTCTCCCAGGCCATGCCATGCATCACTTAAAGCTTTGGAAACAGATGTATATGCTTCACAGGGAGACTTAAAACACATGTTGATGTCCAGGAATACATTTCATGCACAAGAGATGTTTTGCTGTGCACTCCTTAGATGAACTTGTTTACCTTGTTGACATGTTTCTGCTCAGACTGTTTCTGGGTAAATAAGTCAATTGTTACGGAAACATTGACAGCAACATCTGCCCATCAAATTTATGACAGTAGCTGTGTTTGGGTGAGAGCTGTGCAGAAGGAAGAAATCATGTAGAGATTGACCAACAGTCAAATTTCAAAGATAACGATTCAAATCTTAAAACAATTTTAATTGTGAAGCAAGTATTACCAAATATTTGTCTTTTCAAGCTGATGTTCAGTTTTATTCATGGTAATAACAGGTGATGAGACCTCAGCATGTCCTAATGCCAGTGATAATCTAAGGCAGTGTTTCTCAATCCTGGTTTAAAAGACCACCAAGATCTTCACAGTCAGATATTCTCATGAAATTGGTTTTGGTGTGACACCAGGGTATCTGAATGTTTTAATATTTATATGAGTAAATGTGTTGACACACAAGATTCGAAAGTTATTAGTAAAGCAATACATTTTCTTTGAAAAAATATCTTACAAGAACGATGCCAATTGGTTGATTTTCATCCCTTTGTCCAGATGAGGAATCTGCCCCTGTGTGTTTACAATAGATCATGTAATTTTCTCTTTTGCCTTTTATCCCAATTAAATCATAGTGAGACCTGACAACATCATAATCCCGAGGTTCCTTCACAGAGATGAACTAAGAGAATGACAATCCATGTCCCAGAGAGAATGATGTGAAAATTCATATGATAATCTAAAAAGGTTGGTACTGAAACCTGGGTTTTGGGGGCATATAAGTGGTGTAAATGAGAGTGGTTATGATCAGAAAACCAGTGCAGCCTGGTAGCAGGTTATCATAGATTATCCTATCAAAAACTACATAGAGGAAATTAAATTCTGTGCATGTATGATTATGTCAAAATGAACCCAACTGTTATGTATAACTCTTAGGCACTAATAAAATCAGCTTTAAAACCACAACGATGTATTTTCCTCACCAGATACTTATGGGACTGGTATAAATAAACTGGCATAAAATTTCAAAAAATTTCAAAAGAATTTTCTAATATTTCAGTATTTTTAAATGACTGACAGCACAGTGTGTGCTGATGCTATATATCTGGAATGTGACATCAGTGACTGTGTGCAGTTAACAAACCATATTTCTCAACATTTGAGTCTGTCTAGACCAAGGATGAGAGGAATACATTGATTGCTTTTCAAGAGATAAACATTGTATGAGCAAGGCTATAAATCCATGGAGGAAAATCAGAAAACCTAGGAATGATGACACCCTAAAAGAAAACTGTCCATAAGAATGTGTTCCGATTATGATCTCAACTTCAATTTAATCTCCAGATTATGAAGTTCTAGCTTTTATGGAGTGTTTATATATATTCTTCATAAAAGGATTTGTACCATTGTCTTAGAATATGGTAAGGTATAATAGAGTAATAGACTCTTCTTAATTTCCTTTAGTAAAATCTGTTTTATTTCTCAAAGGGAAGCAATGTTTCATATATATATATAATTTTATTTTATTTTATTTTTCTGGAGAGTAGGCTGCATTTTACTGTGGTCATGGACTTGTTATGTGGAGTGTTCTTGGTCTTCTTGGTCATTCATGTGAGAGTCTCTAAATCAGGTGTGTAGATTGGGTGCAGTGACCTGTGACTGTAACACCCACTACTAGGCTTGCTGAGGCAAGAAGTCTGCTATTTCAAGGCCAGTATGGGCAACTGTAGGGAGACAAAGTAAAATTGTGAATGAGTATAGAGTTTAGTGCTAGAGTGTTTGCCTAGCATGTGTGAAACCCTGAGTTTGCTCTCCAGTATGGCAAAAAGAAAAAGAAAATGTGTTCACAGAAGGAGATGCATAGAACAGTAATGAAGTTCTAGGAGGATTTGGTAATGACGGTGAAATGTTGCTGAAGGTGTACAAATCTCAGTCTGAATGCTCTGATTGTGAAGGATTGAGTTATATGTTTCTATGGAGTGATGGATGCCTGCTCATTTTGTTCCTTTTTCCCACCCTGTTTTCTGTCAAAGGTGTCTCAGCATTATAGATGCACTAAACGTAACAGCCATCTTAGAATTCCAACTCTTGGGACTCTCAGAGGACCCAGCCCTGCAGCCCCTCCTCATTGGACTGTTCCTGTCCATGTACCTGGTCACAGTGCTTGGGAACCTGCTCATCATCCTGGCTCTCAGCTCTGACTCCCACCTTCACACCCCCATGTACTTCTTCCTCTCCAGCCTGTCCTTGGCTGACATTGGTTTCATCTCTACCACAGCCCCAAGGTGGATTATGGACATTCAAACACACTGCAGAGTCATCTTCTATGCAGGCAGCCTGACTCAGATGTCTCTTTTTATCATTTTTGGATGTGTGGATGATCTGCTTCTGACTGTGATGGCCTATGACTGATTTGTGGCCATCTGTCACCCCCTGCATTATCCAGGCATTCGGAATCCTTGGCTCTGTGGTTTCTTAGTTCTGGTGTCTTTTTGGTTAGCCTTTTGGAATCCCAGCTGCACAATTTGATTGCATTACAGGCTACCACCTTCAAGGATGTGGACACTTCCAGTTTCTTTTGTGTTCCTTCTGAAGTGCTCAGTCTTTCCTGTTCTGACCCCTTCACCAATAGCCTAGTCATGTATTTCAATGGTGCCAGTTTGGCCTTTTCCGTTCTCAGGTATCTTTTAATCTTATTATAAAATAATTTCCTCCATTCTGAGAATCCCATCCTCAGGTGGGAAGCCTTCTCCACCTCTGTGTCTCACCTGTCAGTTGTTTGCTTATTTTATCGAACAAGCACTGGAGTGTATCTTGGTTCAGCTGTGTCCCATTCCTAAAGAAAGGGTAGAGAGGCCTTTGTGGTGTACACAGTTGTCACCTCTATGCTGGATTCCTGAATCTACAGCCTGTGGAACAAAGACATTGAAAACACTGTGAAGAGGCTCCTTAGTAGAATTGCCTGATCATGTTATCTGGGACATCAATTGAATGTTTAGTTTGGAAAAACAATCAAATTTAACATCAATACCTATAAATCTTGCCTTTTTGGTTGCATTATATTTGTAGTTTACTGACTTTAATTTCTAACATTCATGGTCAGATTGCTGTTGTCACATTGGAAATTTATATTGATGGGGAGCTTAGCATTGTGTATAAAGGTTCAATTAGGAAACAAGAAAAATTCTAGAAACTTCTGTTGGTGACAGTTTTCTCAAATATGAATATAATTACTGCCAATGAACTGTGAAGTAAACAATGTTTAAAATGGTACATTTAAATTATGCATATATTAGCACAATAGAAAATGTAAATATATATCCTGTGGTTCCTGAATGTACAAAAGAGGTAATTTCTATTAAAGAAAAATACAAAAGTAGCACAAATAGAAGAGGATAGTTAGAAATTGTGATTGGTCTGAGGCACATTTTAGAAATCACACCATGCCAGAATACATGCAGTGGCATTTGAAAATTGTTCATCATTAAACTCATGTGTTTCCTAGTGATGGTATTCTTCATTTAAATCATGCACTGATGAAGAAGATTATGCTATGTCTATGCATGAATATATTACAATGAATCCCACTTTTATGTGTTTATAATGTGATAATTAAAGAAACAATAGAAAGGAGACCAGTACAGTAGAGGAAGGGGTGAGGTAGAAGGAGAAGGGAAAGGAAAGGGAAGGTACTGGGGAATGAGATTGACCAAGTTATACTCTGGGTATGTACAAATGTGTCACAATAAATTCCATTATTATGTATAATGACAGTGTATCAATAAAACCATAAAATTAGTAATATTTTTGTAATAGGGACTGAACTCAGGAGCACTTGATCACTGAGCCACATACCCATTCCTATTTTGTATTTTATTTAGAGACAGGGTCTCACTGAATTGCTTAATGACTTGGTTTTGGTGAGGCTGGCTTTGACCTCATGATCTTCCTGCCTCAGCCTCCCAAGCCACTTGGTTTATAGGCATGCAATAAAATTTCTTCAAATAATCATATAATGTAAATGATTGTTATATGTATTTTACACATGAGGATGTTGCCCAGGTGTGTTCCTCATATTTCCTGTAATTTTTTTCATTTGTTCCCAATTAAATCAGAGTGGCCTGATGAAATAATGAACTGGGTTTGTCTTCAGGTAGCTGAAGTAAGAGAGTTCCAGTCCATGCATCAGGAAGAACAGACAGAAAATCTGTTAAGTAGGTATACAATTAGACCAAAATTGGGGCTTGACATGTTCCCTGTTGCCAAAATTCTGGACCATAGAAAAGAGGGTTTATGACCAGAAAAGGAATGAAAAGTATTCCGTGGATACTACAGAATGGAGATCAAGGGGAAAAATGCTAAAAGATATCTCACATGATATAAGCATTGTAATTCCAAAATGGGATATTTTTACAAATTTAGCAAAAACCTCAAGTAATTCCAAGCGCTAGATATCATATATACATACATCGCCACTTTACACACATTGAACTAAAAGAGAGTAACTCATATTAATTTTTTGGCTACTGGGAGTTTTATAAGTTTTCTGGTTTGACACTGGGATATATTTGGTTTTCTCTTGTCTTTTCTTCATAAGTGTGAATAAAATTCCAGTAGATCTGAAAAAAAAGATATCTTACATGGCACATATTTTACTGATATTTAATGGGTTGATCATAAAGAAGCCTATGGTAAATAAAAATTTTCAAAATTTTTCTTCAAATGTCATGATGTTTTAATTATTCACAGGCACTGTGTACAATAATGTCACATTTATGGTCAGAGATGTATGATTATGTGGGTTGATCAAATTATATTTATCAAAAGTTTAAGTCACCATGTCAAACAATTCTAATAACATATTAAGTGATTTGTAAGATAAACCTTATTTGACTGAGTACTTGCATCCATAAAGGAGGGGAATTAGAAAACCCAAGATTGATAAAAAATCTCCTGGTCTAACTCCCTTACAGTGCTTTCTGGTTCTTATCTATCAGTGTGAGGATTCAGATAAGGAAGCCCTAATGGAAAAGGGTCTGTACCACTAATGTGGAATAAAGTGAGGCATATTGGGCATCTTCTTAATTTCCCTTCCTAAAAGTGATTTTTCTTGAAAGGGAAAGTGTAGCAGTGGGGAAGACCGGAGCTCGGCTCTGCGGGCCCAGGAAGTCCCTGATGGCCGCTCTCCACCAGGGAAGCCACAAAATGGCGCCGAAGGTTCCAAACCCATGGCCGGAGCCAGAGCCTCCAGGCCCTCCAGGACAGACTGCCCAGGAGACACAGCGCAGCAGCTGGGAAGACCTGGTTTTTTTTTTTTTTTAACTTTTTCATCTTCCAGGTGCACAATTTGATTATAATTTCCCTGCTTTGTGAATGTGGAAATTTCCAATTCTTCTGTGGTCCTTTTCAACTCCTTAAACTCACCTGTCCTGAGACCACCTCTAAAATAATGTCAAGTATTCTTTCAGTGCCATGGTTTTTTTTTTTATTTCATCTTAGGGAGTCTTTTATCTTTCTAATTTTTTCCCCTTATTCTGAGAATATCAATTATCAGATGCTAAATATAAATGCTTCTGTAACTGTGGGTCTCCTCCCTCATTATTGGCTTATAATTTGGAACTATCATTGGAGTGTTCCTCGGTTCAGTTTTGTGAAAATCTCCCAGAAAGCATTTGGTGGCCTTAGTCATTTACACATTGTGCATCCCCACCCTGAATCCCTTCACCTACAGCCTGAGGACCAGGGACATATAAAGCATCCTGAGAAAGCTCCACAGGAGAACTGTCAGGACCTGAACAATGGGTTTAAATGTAGAGTGAAAAGGCAACTGAACTACAAACAGACCTGGAAATCCAGCCTGCCTCTTGGTCACATTATCACTATGGTATAACAGCTCCAATTTGTCATCCTTTTTGATGGTAGAATGTTGGAAGCCAACTTTGTGGCTGGGAGGAATGGCAAGTGTTTTACATTGTGTAGAAATATTTGAATATGGGTGTTGGTGATGGATGCACCACAGTGTGAGAGTGATTAGTGCTGATGATCTGTGCCCCTGACAATGGGAAAAGTTATCATTTTTGGAAGGAAATTAAATTTCACCATCCTAAAAATGGAAAAAAGGTGGAGAAAAAAATTAATGAAAGAAATGAATAATACGTAGGAGCTTTCTCCTTTATAGAAGAAGAGCCCAAGAGCTTTTGTGGACATTTATTTTCTCTTTCTCATTCTCCATTAATATGAGGAAGCCTTTAGAGTTTGTGATAGTCTGGACAATTTGGCTAATTAGGATCTATGTGCATTGAACCTCTTCATGTGCATGTACCTGGTCACAGTGCTTGGGATCCTGCTTGTCATCCTTCCTGTCAGCTCTGACTCCCACCTCCACACCCCCATGTACTTCTTCCTCTCCAACCTGCCCTTGGTTGACATCTGTGTAATCTCTATCATGGTCCCACAGATTGTGGACATCCACGCTCACAGCACACTCATCTCCTATGCAGGCTGCCTGACACAGATGTCTCTTTTCATCATGCCTGTATGCATGGATGATCTGCTTCTGACTGTGATGGCCTCTGGTCATCTGTCACCCCCTGCATTATCCAGTCATTATGAACTTTCACCTCTGTGGCTTTTTAGTTTTGGTGTCTTTGTTGTTTAGCCTTCTTGAATCCCAGCTTCATATTTTGATCACATTAGGGTTCATGAGCTTCACATAGGTGGAGATGTCTAATTTCTTCTGTGACCCTGCTCAAGTCCTTAGTCTTTCCTGTTTTGACAACTTCTCTGGTAACACGATCAAGTATTTTATTGGTGCCATGTTTGTTTTCTTCCCAATCTAAGGTATCTTTTCCTCTTTTTATAAACTTCTTTCCTCCATTCTGAAGATCCCAAATTTGGGTGGGAGGTATAAAACCTTCTCTGCCTTTGGGACTCACCTGGTACTTTTTGCTTATTTTATGGAAAGAGACTGAACGTACCTTGGTTCAGCTGTATCATCCTCCCCCAAGAAGGATGTGGTGTCTTCACTGATGTGCAGTGTGGTCACCTCCATGCTGAACCTCTTCATCTACAGCCTGAGGAATGAGGATATGGGCTGCCTGAAGCAGTTCCACAGCAGGACAGTCTAATCTCAGGACTTTTGGCCTCTATTTGATGAGTAGTTAGGAAAAGGTAATAAAATGTAGCCAATAAATCTGTAAATGCTGCATTTTTATTAACTTTTTTTGAATTTTAATGGCTTTTATTTATCATCATGCTTCATAGCAGATTGATGATTGTCAATATATGGGAGAGGGATAAATGGGGAGTTTTATTGGGATTTTCCAGTCTGAGAATCTGTTTTGTGGCTGTGTGGACCTTGAATAAGAACATCTGTTTGGAAATTGGTACAGTTTGGATCTGGAATGTCTCCTAAATACTAGTGTGTTGAAAGCTTGTCCCAAGCACCGCAGTGTCCAGATGTTGGGTGAGAAGTGGTTGGTCCCTGAGAGCTCCAACTTCAGCTGTGGATTGATTCCTGGCTGGATGCAGGGCTCAGTGGACTTCAGGGAGGTGGGGGAAACTGTAGGAGAGCCACATGAGGGAGTGGGCACCTGGGGAAGAGCCCTTGGGGATGTTTTCTTTCCCAGTCCCTCCCTCCCTTCCTTCTTCCCTCCCTCCCTCCATCCCTCCCTCCCTTCCTTTATCTTCCCCTTCCTTTTTTTGTCCCTTCCTTCCTTCCTTCCTTCCTTCCTTCCTTCCTTCCTTCCTCCTTCCCTCCCTCCCTCCCTCTTTCCTTCCTTCCTTCCTTCCTTTTTTCCTCTCCCCTCCTTTCTTTTTTTTTTTTTTGAAAAATTTATTTATTTATTGTTGGTTCAATGTACACAAATGGAGTACAACTATCATTTTTCTGGTTCTGTACAAAGGAGAATCACACCATTTGCATATTCATACATATACATAGTATAATGATGTTTGTCACATTCTATTATCTGTCCTTCCCCACCCCTTCCCCTTACTTTCCTCTATATAATCCATCCTTCCTACATTCTTCCCCTACCTCCCCCTGACCCCATTACATGCCATCGACTACTTATCAGAGAAATCATTCGGCCTTTGGTTTGTTGGGATTGGCTTATCTCACTTAGCATGATACTCTCCAACTCCATTCATTTACCTGCAAATGTCAAAATTTTATTATTCTTTATGGCTGAATAGTATTCCATAGTGTATATATACCATAGTTTCTTTATCCATTCATCTATTGAAGGGCATCTAGGTTGGTTCCACATTCTTGCTATAGTGAATTCTTTCTTTCTCTTCCTCCCTGCCTCCCTGCCTCCCTCCCTCCCCCCCTCCCTCCCTCTTTCTTT
>JAJEJO010001851.1:147062-184182 GCA_020662805.1 Glaucomys volans | reverse complement strand
CATCATTCTAAATGGAGAAAAATTGAAAGCATTCCCCCTGAGAACTGGAACCAGGCAGGGATGCCCTCTTTTGCCACTACTATTCAAGATTGTTCTTTAAAATCTAGCCAGAGCTTTTAGACAGACCAAAAAAATTAGAGGAATACGAATAGGAAAACAAAAGCTCAAATTATCCCTATTTGCTGATGTCATGATTCTCTATTTAGATGACCCCAAGTTTTCCACCAGAAAACTACTGGAACTCACAAATGAATTTAGTAAAGTAGTAGGATATAAAGTTAATGCTCATAAATCCAAATGCACTTTTATTTGTAAGTGATGCATCCTCTGAGAGAGAAATTAGGAATACTACCACATTCACAATAACCTCAAATAAAATAAAATACCTGGGAATGAATCTATCAAAAGAAGTGAAAGACCTCTACAATGAGAACTACAGAACACTAAAGAAAGAAGTTAAAGGGAATCTGAGAAGATGGAAGGATCTCCCATGTTCTTGGATAGGCAGAACTAATATTGTCAAAATGGCCATACTTCCAAAAATGTTATACAAATTCAATGCAATTCCAATTAAAATCCCAATGACGACCTCATAGAAATAGAGCAAGCAATCATGAAATTCATGTGGAGGAATAAGAGCCAGAATAGCTAAAGCAATCCATAGCAAGATGAGCGAAGCAGGGAGTATCACAATACCAGACCTTCGACTATACTACAGAGCAATAGTAACGAAAACAGCAAGGTATTGGCACCAAAATTGACAGGCAGATCAATGGTACAGAATAGAGGGCACAGATACAAACCCACATAAATACAGGTATCTCATACTTGCCATGGAGCCAGAAATATACAGTGGAGAAAAGTCAGCCTCTTCAACAAAAGGTGCTGGGAAAATTGGGAATCCATTTGCAGCAAAATGAAACTAAACCATGTCTCTCACCCTGTACAAAGCTCAACTCAAAGTGGATCAAGGACCTAAAAAGCAGACCAGAGACTCTGCACCTAATAGAAGAGAAAATAGTTCCAAATCTCCATCACGTTGGCCTAGGACCAGATTTCCTTAACATGAATCCCAAAGTGCAAGAAATAAAAGCACAAATCAATAATTGGGATAGAGTCAAACTAAAAAGCTTTTTCTCAGCAAAGGAAACAATCAGCAATGTGAAGAGAGAGCTTTCAGAGTGGGTGAAAATCTTTGCCACACACTCTTCAGATAAAGCACTAATCTCCAGAATCTACAAAGTGCTCAAAAATCTTTACACCAAGAACACTAATAACCCAATCAATAAATGGGCCAAGGAAATGAACAGACACTTTACGGAGGAAGATCTACAAGCAATCAACAGATTTATGAAAAAATGTTCAACACCCTTTGTTATAAGAGAAATGCAAATCAAAACCACCTTAAGATTTCATCTTACCCCAATTAGAATGTCTTTTATTAAAATGCAGGCAACAACAGGTGTTGGCGAGGATGTGGGGAAAAGGGTAGACTCATACATTGCTGGTGGGAGTGCAAGATGGTGCTGCCACTCTGGAGAGCAGTGTGGATATTCCTTAGAAAACTTGGAATGGATCCACCATTTGACCTAGCTATCCCACTCCTTGGCCTATACCCAAAGGACTTAAAATCAGATTACTACAGTGATGCAGCCACATCAAAGTTCATAGCTGCTCAATTCACAATAGCTAGATTGTGGAACCAACCTAGATGCCCTTCAATAGATGAATGGCTAAAGAAACTGTGGTTATATACACAATGGATTGTTACTCAGCCATAAAGAAGAATACATTTATGGCATTTGTAGGTAACTGGATGATGTTGGAGACTGTTATGCTAAGTGAGATCAGCCAATCCCAAAAATCCAAAGGCCCAATGGTCTCTCTGATAAATGAATGATGATGCATAATGTGGGGCAGTAAGGATAGATAGCAATAGAGGAAAGGGAGGGGAGGGTTCGAGGACGGGGGTAAGAACATTAACAGAATGTGTGACAGACATCATTTCCCTGTGTACATGCATGAATGCACAGATGGTGTGATTCTACTTTGTGTACAACCAGAGAAACAATAGCTGTACTACATTTGTGCTCCACGAATCAGTAAGCAAATAAAAAAAAAACAAAGAAACGAAAAAAAAAAATTGTGAGATCAAAAGTATAACAATTAAGAACCACACACAATAAAAGAGTTCTAGAAGAAAAATAATAATGGCCATTAATTATTTTAGTAAAATAGCATGAGAGAGAGAGAAAGAAAGAGAAATTCAGAGATGGGGAGAGAGGGAGGGACAGAGCGAGAAATAGCGAGAGAGAGAATCTTAAAACAATTTATCTGTGTTGCAGTCCAGGAGAAGTTTAAAGTGGACATTTTTTTTTCCTTCTGTCTTAGGTTGGTCCCTTGGTGAGCCTGCTGGCTTTTGCTGTGTACATTCCAATGTAGGCTTTAGCAAGGCTAAGCAAGGGAAATTGCTGCCTCGGACTTTTTAACCATTTTTTTCCATGGTTGGTAATCAGGTCAGGTTTGAATGCAGAAAATTATGAAATATTATCTCCCATTACTTTTGAGGAATGGGACTGCCACATCGTACTCCTTACTAACACATGCCACTGGTTGTTGAGCTGATTAGGGTTATTTTTCTCACTCTTCTTGACAAGCAGGTTAAATTTTTGCTAAGTGTAATAGGTGCCACTTTAGTAAGAGCCAGAAGGATTTGAGAGGGAGAGTAACAGTCACAGAGGGAAGGTTTAGTAAGCAGGGAAGGAAAAACCTGAATGTAAGGGATCTCCTTCCATTTCCCTGAGTGCTTGCAGAAGTTAAAAAGATCCCTAAAAATGTTTGGATCTAGAGTGTCATAAAGCAGCCATTTTGGAGTCAGTATCTAGAGTATATAATGGCCAAATTTGATTACATAAATGGATAAGCTTTTTTGGGTTAAGGTTCAGGTTGAAGAGGAGGGGCTCTAAATTGTCTAAGAGGCAACCCAGGCGGGTATGGGAGGGGATTGAGGGTGAGCTGCACACTGAGAGAGAGGAATTGGTGAATATAGAGGTGAGGCATCCCTCAGCTCTGGAGAATCAGATAACCATATAACCAAGGAGGGTTACCACCCCCACTAGGTAAGCATCAAGGCTAAGCCTGTAGGGTGCCTGGGTGCCCAACTCCAGGCTTTGTAAAGAACAAGTCATAGAGATGAGATCCAGGATCAGAAGTATGTGCAAAAGACAGTCCTCTCAAAAACGAGTTCCCCATCAGCTGGGAGCTCTCCCCCAGCAATCAGTATAGGGATTCAGCAGTAGCTGCAAAAACTGTGGCTGGGGTTCCCCCAACCTGTAGAGAACCTCAGGGATGCTGGGCATTCAACAGTCACTTCCCAAGTCTCATGGATCATTTAACTAAAAGCCAGGGGAGGAGCCACTTACCCAATGAGGCCAGTGTTGGGATGTGGAAGAGAATGCTCGGTGAGATGGAGGCCTGGTCTCTGAAGAGGGTGTGATTGAGTTCCAGGTCAGCTCAGAGCCTTAAAACAAGGGGAGCAAGAAGGCTGGGTAGACCAATCTGGGTCACAGCACCAACAGAAAGGAAAATGTGACACAGATGATCAAAGCAGAAACCAGTCAAGGAGATCCACACGTAGAAAGCTTTCCTTGCCAGTCAGGGTCTGATAAAGGCCATCATTGGGGAAAAGCAAGAGAGGCAGAAAAAACTTAGCTCTGGGGTATATATGGGGTAGTTTGGATGGCTTGCATAAGGTCACATGAATGCATGGGAACTGCTGGTGTAAAAACTGAGGGCTTACAGGACAAGTAAGGGGATGTTCTGATGAGGTGGTTAATGAGAGGTGGGAAGGGAAGTTACATTTTAAATCTTGTTTTCTCTCTAAATATCCCTCTAGGGTGGAAAAACAACTTATGGTAAGAATTTAAGCTGGCTACATACATGCTAAGTCTTGGGCCTAATAAATTCAGCTTCTATCTGGCAAAAAACAGAGGCAATTGAGGTACTGAGTATGTTGCAAATAGCATAGTGCTTTTTTGGGGGATCTGTCCTTAAGTAGAATAAATAAATGTCCTTATTTTCTTGTATTTTGTCATGGTCTTGGAAAAGTTCGTCCAGAGTTGATATTCTGAGATTATTTATGTTCACCAGGAGAACAAAATATCCTGGTTGTGTCCAGCAAGCTTATAATAATATTGATACTCAGGTGTAAATGTCAGATCAGTTAGGCACATCAGAATCTGCTTTTATCTGCCCATCTCTGCTTGTTCTTTTCCTTTATCTTTCTTTTACAACAAAACATTTTTTAGTTGTAGATGGACAAAATATCTTTATTTATTTTTATGTAGTGCTGAGGATCAAACCCAGTGTCTTCCACATTTGAGACAAGAGGTACAGTCATCTCTGAGAACTTTCAGCTCAATTGACAGGGCAAAAGCATACACAACTCACTGAAAATGTGTCTTTTATTTTTAAGTCATATGGTGGAGAACATCTATGAATAAAATGAAGAATATCAACGTGGGCAAATTCCAAATCTTATGCTCAAGAGAACTACTGAAGTCAAGTCCTTTGAATGCCTTGAGTGTGGCAAGTCCTTCCTGTGTCATTCATCCCTTAAGAATCACACCAGATCTCATGCTGGAAACAAACCCTATCAGTGTAAGGAATGTGGGAAAGCCTTCCATTCTCTTGCTTGAAATGAAAACACCCATTGATGGGAAAATGTATGAATGTAAGGAATGTATGAAAGCCTTCAGTTGCTCCTCCTTGTTCAGGACACATATGAAGATCCACAGTGAAAAGGCAAACTATGAATGTAAGGAATGTGGGAAAGCCTTCAGTAGTTCTTCATACCTCACAGAGCACAGAAAAATTCACAGTGGAGATAAGCCCTATGAATGTAAGGAATGTGGGAAGGACTTCAGTTGTTCCTTGTCACTCTCCAAGCACAAAAGGATTTACAGTGCAGATAAGCCCTATGAATGTAAGGAGTGTGGGAAGGCCTTTAGCTCCTCCTCTCATCTTATAATACACATAAGAATTCACACTGGAGAGAAGCCTTATGAATGTAAAGAATGTGGAAAGGCCTTCAGTGAATCCTCAAAACTCACCATACATGTGAGAACACACACTGGAGAGAAACCCTATAAATGTAAGGAATGTGGGAAAGCCTACAATTGTCCCGCCTCCCTAAGTATCCACATGAGAAAACACCCTGGAGAGAAACCCTATGAAGGTCTGGAATGTGGAAAAGCCTTCTACCTTCCCACTTCCCTGAACACACATGTGAAAAATCAAAGCAGAGAGAAACCCTATGAATGTAAGGAATGTGGGAAAGCCTTCGGTTGTCCCTCATCTTTTAAAGCACATGTGAGGGATCACACCGGCAAGGTGCAATATGAATGTAAGGAGTGTGGGAAGGTCTTTAGTCTTTCCTCATCCCTCATGGAACACCTAAGAACTCACAGTGGAGAGAAGCCTTATGAGTGTAAGGAATGTGGGAAAGCCTTCATAAATTCTTCCCATCTTACAGTACATAGAATAACTCACACTGGAGAGAAACCATATGAATGGAAGAAATGTGGGAAAGCCTTTATTTATTTCTCAGCCCTTAGTATTCACATAAGTACCCACACTGGGGAAAAACCCTATGAAAGTAAGGAATATGGGAAGGCATTTTGACATTCTTTGTACCTTAATGTACATGCAAGAATGCACACTGGAGAAAAACCCTTTGAATGTCTGGAGTGTGGAAAAGCTTTCAGTTGTCCCTCATCCATTCGAAGACATGTGAGAAGACACACTGGAGAGAAACCTTATGAATGTAAGGACTGTGAGAAAGCCTTTGTTTGTGCAGCTTACCTTCAAAGGCTTAGATATAAATATATACATTAATAGTCTTTTGAACTCATGAGAATGTAAGGTGTATTTTATTTATTTTTTTCACATACTGGCAGAAAAGAGTATTTGTTGTCTAAAAGAACCTATGATTTTGGAGAATACCAGATTTTAATTTCAAAAGTTTTTCATATGTGAAAATTTCAGCATAAATTCATAAGTACAAATGTCTTGAAAGAGGACGATCTCATCTGACATGCTATTTTCATGTTTTCTTTTTTGTCCATGCTTATGGCTAGAGTTTGGATTCAATGTTTTGAGCTAAAACATGATGGTGTGTTCACTTGGGTATGTCTATTGACTACTTCCCAGAATCACTTCTTCCTCTAGTTCCAGGTTAGGGTTGTCCTAAAAAAGAGTTTGCATGTGGTTAGGAAGGTTTAAGGGAAGAATCTCTATTGTCAGTTTATTAGGGCCATGAGACAGGTAGATAGATGTATGAGAACCTGGTTGGTTCCAGTTTTGATTTACATGAATATTAAACCAACTGATCCATACTTGCCCAAAACTGAGCATTAAGTGTTGGATTTCAGTCTCCTCAGAGGCCGCAGCTCATAGACATTTCCATAAACTCCTCTAATTTTTCTGGTAGGATATCTAGTTGGGATCCAGGCTCTTGGTGTCTTGAAGAAGGAATTCAGCAAGATGAAGAAGTAACAGGCAGAGCATAGACCATAGACGTAATAACACTATGAAAGCATAATGAAAGTAACATTCTAGCTAGAGAGTGGCTGAAGACTTTATGTCTCAGCAAGTCTTATGTTACATGCTAAGCTGTGCCTCAGTCCCCTCTCCACTTGAACCTAATTAAAGACCTTGACCTTTTTGTTCCCATTGGCTATTTTATTTTTGTCTAATTAGAATACAGAACCCGTGCTGGGAGTTGCCATGGTGATAAGCCCTCAATGGTGGAAATTGTCATGGTAAAGGACTTAATGTAAATAGGGACATGATGAATGATTCCCCTTCTTTTATTCTCCTGCTGCCATCTTGATGTCCCTAAACTCCTGCTTTACTATGATGGCCATGCATAGCTTCTTGAACTTTCTGGCAGCTCTGTCATTGTTGTTCTGGTACATTGAAGTCCCTCTAGCACATTCACTGCCTTATTAGAGTTTGCTGAGTTTGGAGCAGGATTGTCATCATGTACACCAGCTAGTTCCATAACCTTCTCTGCTCATGAGGAAAGACGCCTGTGTAACATTACTATGTCCTCAAAAGTGAGAAGAGATGTGAATAGTGAGGAAGATTGTGCTTGATTTAATTGAGGCAAATATCAGACAGTGTCATTTCATTTTTATAGAGGAAGATTTTATTTAGTACCTTTAAACAGGAAGGATTAATTTACTTCTCTTTTATCAATGAAGATGAACACTATGAGCTGTTTCAGGCACATTTAGCTGCTTTCTCTTCTTTTTTCTATTATATTTTCTCTATTTCTCAAAGTATAACTATACTACTTCCCCTTAATCTTTGCTGCCTTCTCAAAATATCCATTACTATATGCATGCAATGCTAATCTGTGAACAGCTTAATGAAATTTCACAGAGATGTATACATCCAGATAAGCACATTTCCAGGAAGTTTCCTCATTCTGTTTCTCAATAATGACTCCACAGAAGAAAACTATTTTTGACTCATTATAAATTGATTAGGTTTGCTTCTTAGTTTTCAAATAAATGTCAAACTACAATATTTGCAGTTGCGTATATGTTTTTTTGCTCAACTTAATGTCTAGTTTACATTTTAATTTTCTCTTTTGGTGGACTTACGCACTTACTTCTCTTTGTATAATCATGTGTGTATATATATGTATGCAATCATTAAATCACAAGGTAGACTTCATATTTAGTTTTGGGAGATATTGTTTTCAAAAACACTGATTTCACCAATAATTCCAGAAAGAGTGCATGAAAGCATCAGTTCCAAATATGTTTAATTTTAGCCCTTTACTGTTTTTGGTTTTAGTTTTTCATTTACCTGTTATGTAACAATTTTGAGTACTTTTTGTATTCCTGTTGGAAATTTAGATATCATCTATGAGGGCACCTTTTAAAGCATTTCATTTGTTTTTGGTTTCCTTTTTTCTTTTCTTTTTTTAATTGAAAGTTTTTCTTCTGGTTATTCGTCTTTTACTGTGTGGATACATATCTTTATATCTAGATACATACACATACACACAAACACATATAGACCATATATCATATATACATAAATATAATTAGTACAGTATATATGTATATATTGCAAATATATTGCAAATAACTTCCCAGTCTCTGGCTTGTCTTTTCACTCTGCATTTTTGCAGGTTACAAAGGGAACATACTGGTTTTATTACTAAGTCCTTGGGTATAACTAAACTTTACACTGGATCCTGGAGCCAAAGAGGTGTTTTATCTGTGTCTTGGCAGTTCATCCTCCTGCATTAGCTCTCCTTCCAGGAAGCTGTCTTCACAATAGGCCCCCAAAATCCTAGGTTGCTTTCCTCCCAGGTTACACTCTTAGGGAGAAGAGAGTGTCTCTTCAGAGCACTTCCAATAGAATTATCTGCTTGGAATCTGATTAGTTCACTTCACCCACTGTAATATACTCTTGGTGGCCTGGTGAATACTATGATTTTCTTAGAAATGCCTCCCAGGCTCATCTAGGAAGTAAGGTTAGGGTCAGCACCACTGAATCAAGAGTCCTGGTAGCCATGTGGCATATGGAGAAGGAAGGAAGCAGTCAGTACCAACAGGGATGCATACAGGAAGTGCTCTAGGTATTGGGTGGAAGTAGGGACCACATTCTTTCTGTGGAATCAAGCACCCCTTTCACTACCCCAGTTTAGACTGTGTGGAAGAGTTTAGAGAATTGATGGACCTCAGAGAGGGCTAAGAAGACAGGGGATTTGCTTATTTTTATGACAGAAGATGTAAAAGAAGGTATTTAACATGTAAGTATTTTTTACTGACATTCATGTATTCATTAATTTGATCATTGCACAAACCTTATGAGGCAGACACTTATTAGTCTCACAGTGCAGATGGTGAAAGAGACACAAATGAATTTAGACAATTTCTCCGGGTTATGTACCTAATATCTAGTGGAACTTTGTCTGAATCCAGAACCCAGGCTTTTTGTCACTACCCTATAAAAAATTGAGAAACCAAAGGTTTCTGGAAAACCAGTTAGGACTGGCTGACCTGGATGGAGCTGGACAGGTTGCTGCTAAGGTTGACTGGAGCTAAGAGTGAAGTTCTGGTTTAACCCTCCCTTGACATTTTTTAGGCAAGCATCAGATAACCTGCTCAATATACATATCATCTGGGCTCCCTGTATTATGGAAGAAGGGAATCCAGTCAGTACAGTGTGATAGACTGCTATTCTTTTGTCTTTGAATCAAGAAGTATTGCAAATTTTAATATAATGTGTGTGTATTGATATATATTCATAGATTCATTCAACCAAACTAGCTAAGGCTTATTGAATGATTACTGTGTCTGACACTATTTGAGGCACTATAACTATCATTCATTTAATATTCACAAAACACTTTGAGGTAATGCTGTCATTATCTACATTTTGTAGATGGGGAAAATGAGGCAGAGAAACTAAGGAACTTGCCCAATATTACACAGCTAGCAACTGGCCACCTCTGCTTAGAGGATTCACTTTTAACAATGATGTTATTATGCAAGAGTACTTTGTGGAAATAGTGTCTTCTATGGTTTATAGAAGAAAATCATTACACCAGTTCCAATTTCTGACTTAATGTATAATTTGGAAAAAAATAGCTTATAATTGCTAACATTTGTTACATATTTAACATGTGCCAGGCACT
The DNA here is from genome assembly GCA_020662805.1 of Glaucomys volans. NCBI lineage: Eukaryota > Metazoa > Chordata > Mammalia > Rodentia > Sciuridae > Glaucomys > Glaucomys volans. The sequence goes on along the minus strand of JAJEJO010001851.1, from coordinate 174,461 downwards.
CACATATCCTTCTATATATGTTTCATTTCATTTAATCCTCACACAAACACTTAAACATGAGGAAGAACTACTATTCACTTTTGTGTGTGTGTGGTGCTGGGGATTGAACCCAGGGCCTTGTGCATGCAAGGTAAGCACTCTACCATGGAGCTATATACCCAGCCCCACACTTTTAAAAACAGAAACAGACTCAGGGAATGAATAATGAACATATCCATCTATCTGATTCAGGTGTGCCTTTCAACACTTAGCTGTGTTTCCATCAAAATCCCCAAGAAGATCTGAGAGTGCACTCTGCTAACCAGGTACTGTCCAGGTAATTGACACCAGAAAAGATGATTTCCCTAAGAGGGCAAGAGACCTTTCAAGTCACCAGCTAAGGCATCTCCCAGTGATCTCTTGCAGTTCTAATTTGCAGTGGTGAGAATGACCAAGTGCCATCTATTCTGTGGCTGGATTGTTTCTGTATTTCTATAAGGTTAAATCACAGTCATCAACATGTTAATTCATCAAGGTCATGTTCCCTTGTGAGAGCTGTCAGTGGGTCACCAAACTTTCCTACAGGGTTAATCTTTTCTGACTCTCCAAAACATTATCACCTGATTATTACTAATAGACCAACACACTATGTGGGGAAAATGCAAGGAAATATGCCTGACATTCCACAGTAACTGAGTGGTATGGCCCTGCATGGTTGGTGTAGGAAAGGGAGCAGAACATGATGAAAAGAAATTTGCTTTGAAGTTAAACCTGGACTTAAACCTGTGTCAACAAGTCTTGGCACCATTGTCAAGTCAGCTCACCTCTGACCCTCAGATATTTCTAACAACAGATTGTGATTCACTGCACTTCACTTCCTAGTAGGGCTGCCAACTTTAGTAAGACAAAAAAAGTCCACTTAAATTAGAACTTCAGGCCAATAATTCATGCATTCAGAACATAATTATATTAAGAAATTATTCATTGTTATCCAAAATTCAATTTTAAATGGGCATCTTGTGTTTTATCTGGAAATTCTCTTTCTCAGGCCGCCAAAAGGATTTGACATAAAGTGACAAAACTTGCTACTCATGTGGCAAGCTCTTATGAATTATGGTAGCCATTCTTGTAACTTTGATATAATTACATCTAAAAATAAGAATTCTAGAAATTTAAAACTAAGTTGGTGTTATAATCTTTATGATTCTGGGACACGTCATCTGTGACCCTTGGCATTTCACCTAATTTCTTTAATAAGTGAAAGTTAGAGTCATCATACTTGTTACAGTTTAGATTTTAAATCTCCTCCAAAGGACATGTGCTAAAGCTTGGTCCCTACCCTGTGGTGCTGTTGGGGAGTGGTGGAATCCTTAGGAGGCAGGGTCTAGTGGAAGGAAGCTAGTTCACTGGGGCATGCCCAGGAAGGGAATATGACTTATCACAGACCCTCCTCTTTGTTTTCTGTCTACCACACACTTTCCCAACTGCATCCATCATGAGGTTTTATCTAACCATATGCCCAAAAGCAGTGGAGTCAAGTGACCATGGACTGAACCTCTGAAACCAAGAGCCAACATAATGTTTTTCATCCTTAAAATTTGTTTATCTTAAACATTTTGTCACAGCATTGTAAAGGTGACTAGAAAAAGTTAATAGGTCAAAAAATATTATACAAAATTTTTAGAGATGCTAAAATGGCACTTGGCAAATTAAAGCCTATTCCATGTTGAAATTTTTGATAGAATAGAAAAAAATTTCTTTTAAACCAACAGCCAGCATCAGGCTTAATGGTAGAAACCAGATTAATTTTCATCATATTAAGCATTTATGTTTCGTAGCTTCTTCATTTAGACAGAAATAAAGTAAGGGCAACAAACCCCACAATGATGAATCAATCAGATAATACAATTCTACTAAAAAAAAAAAAAAAAACCAAGAAAAATTCTTAGAATAAGGAACAGTGCTTGGTAACATAAATCATTTCATCATTTTTAATATGTCAACAAATTAATGATCAATAAATGAAAAAAATCATGGCATTAAAATCAGCAATAAAAATTGTCAAGGGATAAACCAATAAGAAATGAGAAAGGCTTATGCTAACTGAAGCTTGAAGCTTCCTTGAAGACATAAATAGGTACAAATATAGAAATTTTTGCAGGTTTTAGAAGGAAAAGTATTCATCAGGATGGTAATATTCGTAATACTGTTTAATCACCAATGCAGATTCAGTGAATCACAACTGAATTCTTAACTGAAAATAATCTAATATTTATAGGAAGCATCTTCCTTTGAAACATGTGGCCAGAGGAGGCCAAGTGAACATCCCCCGGGAAAGAGTGGAGCCCAGAAATCATTGAGCTACACCAAGTACACTGACTTTTCTCTTCTAGTTTCCAGGAGACTGTGATGTCTTCAGGGAATACAACCCAGGGACCAGTTTGGCTATTAATGAGTGTTGCACTCATGGCTGCCCAATTGAAATCATCAGCCTTCTCCAGCCCCTGACTGCTGGTCCCCATCCAGAGGGCTCCATATCTGTGTGCCTTCCAGAGTTGTACTTTCATTAGGGGGTCCTGCCTGAGAATGTTTTCCTGCCTTCCTGAGCACAGAGCCTCAGCTTCCATTTATTTGGGGCAGAAGGGAAGCAGTGGATCAGCAACCTTGGTCAAGCCCCAGCACAGAGGCAACCCAGTCCAGTGAGTGCTGTGGGAGAGGTTGGATGCAGCAGGGAGTGCTGGACAGAGTTTCCTGAGGCAGGACAAATGGGCAGCTGGTGATAGCTAAATGGGAAAACTATGAAATGCAAAGTTTGACCTTGAAGGTCTATAAAGTATTGTTCTTGGTTCTGCTGGGAATCTGTAGTCTCATTCAGGTTTTTGCTTTCCACCCATCCTGGTCTAGCTCCTGTAGGTGTCTTCCCATGACAGCAGAAATAGTTCTGCCTAATCTATTCCTTAAGCACCCCAGCATGGTCATGGTGGTGATGAGGAGGAGGAGGATAAGAAGGAGGATGAGACAGTAACCATGATATCATGAACGTACACCAAAGGCTCCCTCAGTGCCAGGCCCAGAGCTAAGGGTTCTATGTAACTTGCTTCATTTCATCTGCATAGTCACCTCCATGAAATAGGAGTGCACACTATCATCATTTTACAGCTGCAGAAAGGAGCACAGTTTTTAAAACTTTTAGTAGATCTTAGGATCAAATTATGTTAAATGCAGGTTTGAAACTAGGCATCCATGCTGCAGACACAAAGCACCTGGCCAGTCTTCTCTCCTGACATCCCAACCAGCCTTCATTTCCCGGGTCACTCCAGACAAAGACACCTGCTCACTGCACTCCTCCCTTTGGGAGGAGCTTCTGACTGACTTCATATAGACCAGTGGGTCCCCTTGCTGCATTGACTATAGGAAGGGTGGCTTGGTTCAAGGCAGGTGTCACAGAAAGGTAGGATCTCTCCTGTTCTTGCTCTTAGATGGTGTTTCACCTGTCAGTTCCAACTTCATTCCCATAATTCAGCTCTTCTCCATCTCTAAGGGAGGTCTGAAATCAGGGTGTTGGGTTCCATTTCTAGTCAGGAAACTGAAATTAGTTAAAATAAGTATTTTAGATGGGCCTTTGGTTAAGATCTCTGTACTCTGTGCTAAACCTTATGAAGTGTCAGAGAAACAGTGAAGAAGTTTAGGTCATAGACCTCGGAGCCCAAGTTTACTCCTATGTGCTCCTCTTCTTTCTTGTGTGATCTGGAGCAAGCCTTTACTATTTCTGAACCTGAGTATGTGAGTTCATTTCTTGGATTCCACCGCACAGTTATGAGGATGAAAAAGAATACAGAAACTAATTTGGTCATTAAATGGGTTGGGTACATAAAGAAAGGGCAAGATGCATTTTTGATATTATTATTAACAGGAGAACTTCACACCATTTCATGAGAATATCCAGTGATCTTAAGCTGTAGGTTTCCTTGGATTCCTGAAAGAAGATTTTATTTGTGCCCTGATACAAGTAGGTCCTGAACATTAGAAAAGACTGAGTCTCAACCATTTCTGATTCCCTGGAATCTGCAGCATAAGTAACCAAAACAAAAACAAGAATCTATTAAAAGATGAATGGGCCCTTCCTTCATTCTCAGGAACACAGCATAAGCAATATTTTCCTGCCTCAACACTGTCTGCATATCCTTCCTGTAGGATGAGAAAGAAGATACAGTAGGACTTTTCATCTATATAGTGGGATTTCTATCTACCCATTATTTTACTTTTAGAATCTCTCTATATTTTAGTTTTTAAAAGTTTTAGAATTTTTTCAAATAATAAAACTTTTAAATTACTAAGAGAAGATAAATCTCACTTCATATGCTGAGATATGCTTTTGGACTTCACATCATTCCATGCTCAATTTCTTTGGAGCAAAAAATGTGTTTATAATCCAGTAAAAGGACATCAAACTGTCTTGGATTGTATCTTATTAATACAGGTGGAATAGATCCCAATAATGATTCAAGTTCGGATTATAAAGCAATGGACAAATATTGAGTTCCACTTCCTTTAGGTTCCTACCTCTCCAGAGATGAGTTTTATTCTCCCCATTACCTTATCAGAAAAGCTAGCAGAGAGAGAGCTTTACATATTCTTCACAGTGAGTCCTAGAAGATGTGGGACTCAGACCTGGGTCTACTGACTCTACTCTTAGGACTCTGTCCCTTCCAATAGAATTTGTTTTTTCTTGCCTAACCTGCTTGCTCACAGATGGACAAACCATGGCAGGACCATGGATTCTTTCTCTTGGGAGTCAGCAAGTTCATCTGTGAACTTTGGGAAGGATCCAATGGTGTATAGGGGCATTTACAACTTAAATATTGTGGATTATATGCTTTCCTGTGAATCATAATACATTTTACTGTTAAGTGGAAACCTGAGAATGGAATTGTTATTCCATATATGAGAATTTTTTTGCAAGGAGCTATAATAGATTAGTACAAGACAGACTGCAGGAATATTTCTTATTCAATACTTTAATGAGAGAATGAGGTTGGTATTAACTTTTTTAAATTGTGAAAACAAACATAGGCATTAAAGAGCAAAATTGAACATGCACTGGGTTTTACAACTCAAACAGCTACACTCTGTGCACATATCATACACAAATTCTTTGGTGTGATGAGAATTTTTATAGGATTATTGCAATTAGAAACAAGTCCAATCTTCAGGTAATATTATGCATTCGTAAAAGTCATATCTACATGTGTATATTTTACAGAAAGACTTCAACTCATTGTTGTAGTGAATATGTTAGATGTCATATATGTCTGTAACATACTAGTTACATACATTTTCAAGACAACTTGTATATACATAAATCAATTCTAATGTTATGGAATCACAGACAGAAAATATACCTACCAAACTCATGAGTGATTTCATTTGGGGTACAGATGAACAGAACAACTGGATTATTCATGGATATAAGAAAACACAAATTTTATTGGAAGTATCTTGAATCTCCATAAAATAGTAATTCTTAAGCAAGTATCAAATGGGTAAATGTTTAATATGATAGTGGGTATTAATGACAGTTATGAAAGAAAACATTAATGAAGCATTTTCTAGTTCATGACAATATTATAAGACATTGATTCTTGACCCTGAACCAGCAAGAAATGTACATGTGGAGATCAATATTTAATTGGTTCTAAGCTATGGCAGAGCATCAGTATATTTTAAATACCCACAGATGAATAAAATGGCCAACTAGGATTGATGACCACTGGTCTAAGCACTTTATATGCTTCATTTAATCTAATTTCTTAAGCACACCACTGTATGTTAAGTTTGACTATGATCTTCATTTTACAATGTGGAAACACCCCAGGTGTTTGTTATATTAGCCTGTCTGTGATTTTTGTCTTTTGTATTTTCCCCCAAATTAAATCATACTCTGATACACCATGAGGAATGAGGACTGCAGTTGCTCTCAGGGAACTGGTGAAGGGGAGTTGAAATTCCTGTAACCAGAAAAATTGAAATGAGCAGCTATTAACTAGGCATAGAAAGGCTGGGTGTCAGGCCTGGGTTTGGGGTACCCCTGTCCCTAAATTCCTCAGTTGTCAGCAAGAGAGTTGGATTGGATGAGAACACAACACTTCCAAATGTTTAGGAATAGTAATTCATGTAAGCTTGAACCTGATCACCCAATCACTCTTCACTATGTCCACGTATCTTAATATCACTCTATACCCCCAAAATATGTGACTTTAATTTGTGAGTGAAAAAATATATACATATATATTTTAAGTACTTTGACCAAGTCACCATGGGATGGAAGGAGACCAAAAAAAAAAGTGAAAAGCACAGAACAGTATTAAATACCAGATGGTGTCTTGAAATTGTTGAATTGAAATAAGGTTGAGTCATAATAAGTAATATTGAATAAAAAGAAAAATAGAAAAAAACTTCCTGAGTGCTAATTATTATTTAATGATTCAGATGTGCATCTGTATGGTCAGTGATATGATGCTTTAAGGTTTTGTAATTTAAACAAAACACATTTATCAAAATTTGAAGTCCATATGGTCAAGGTTAGAGATTATAGATGACAAGGATTTTAAAAGACAAACCACATTTTTGAGTGAGCACCTATTTCCGTAAAGGAACAAAGTTAAGAAAGAAAAAATGATGAAAACCCATGAAGATAATTGGCACACGAAAAGCTTTCTGATTCTGAACTTTTGACTTTAATTTAGAATTCAGATATTGTAATTTTACCAATTATAGAGGTTATCAATGCCCTATATCAGAGAAATTTTTGCATTGGATTTAAATAAAATAAGACTGCTTCTTACATTTTTAAATTCAGAAAGAATTTTTTGTCATCAGAAGTTTTTCTATATTTTGTCTTAAAATAATAATGTGACCAAGATTTTCTCAACTGTTTTTATTTTTGCTTATACTTTTTAAACCCATTTTAGTCAAGTATCTCAAGAGTAGATGTGTATTTAAATAGGTGAATAACAAAAATATCAATGATCAAAGAGTTCTAAGATCTTTGGGTTTGTTACAACTAAGAAATATTGCTGAGGATATATGGTCCTCAAATGTGAGAACTTTACTAGTGAATTGCTTTAATTTAATGTTATACAGTGCTGGTCGCTGGTTTATTTCCTTTCTCTCATTTGCAAAAGGTGTCCAAGTAAAACAGAGCCACAAAATCTAACACATATCTCAGAATTCTATTTCCTGGAACTTTCAGAGGACCCAGACCTGCAGCCCATCCTCTTTGGACTGTTCCTGTCTATGTACCTGGTCACAGTGCTTGGGAACCTGCTCATCATCCTGGCTGTCATCTCTGACTCCCACCTCCACACTCCCATGTACTTCTTCCTCTCCAACCTGTCCTTGGCTGACATTGGTTTTATCTCCACCATGGTCCCAAAGATGATTGTGAACATCCAGACTGACAACAGAGCCATCTTCTATGTGGGCTGCTTGACACTGATGTCTTTTTTCCTCATTTTTGGCAGTGTAGATGATCTGCTTCTGCCTGTGATGGCCTATGACCATTTTGTGGCCATCTGTCACCCCCTGCATTATCCAGTCATCATGAATCCTCACCTATGTTCCTTCTTAGTTGTGATGCCCTTTTTGCTTAGTCTTTTTGAATCCCAACTGCACAATTTGATTGTTTTGCAATTTACCCACATCAAGGATGTGGAAATTTCTCATTTCTATTGTGACCCCTCTCTATTCCTTAATCTTGACTGTTCTGAAACCTTCACCAAAAACATAGTCCTGTGTTTTGCTGGTGCCATATTTGGTTTTCTTCCTATCTCAGGGATCCTCTTCTCTTACTGTAAAATTGTTTTCTCCATTCTGAGAATTCCATCCACAGAAGGGAAGTACAAATTCTTCTCTAGCTGTGGGTCTCACCTGTCAGTTGTTTGCTTATTTTATGGGACTGAACTTGGAGTGTACCTCAGTTCAGTTGTCTCAGTTTCTCCCAGAAAGGGTGCAGTGGCCTCAGTAGTATGCACTGTGGTTACCCCCATGCTCAACCGTTTCATATACAGCCTAAGAAATAGGGACATCAAGAGGGGTATAGAGAGGCTCCTTGGGAAAGCCATTTAATGTCAGGCCCTGGTGCCATCTTTTTGCAGTGTGAATTGGAAAAGGCAGCAAAACCAAGCATCTAGACCTGTAAATCTCACCTCTTTCATCACACCATTTTGAAGCTCTCATTCCTCTTTATCTTTCATATTTAAATAATGTGCTTTTGATCTGTGTTTAGTGAGACTGTGGGAGTGTTCTCTGTCCTTTGTACATCCCACTCCCTGCATTCATGTATCCTACATGCCCATGAAGTCTTCTTTTTTGACATCAGGAAGCAGGGATTTATTCTGCAATGTGGAGGAAACATGCTTCGCCCATCTGCCCCAGACACAAATTGCTACAACTCAGGTACTGGCCAGAATGCCCCTTGTGGACTCCATGCAGGATTCTAAAAACAATCCATAGCCCCAAAATTCTGAGATTTCTTGCCAAAAAAAAAAAAAAAACACCCATATCATACTTTCCAGAATTTGCTTTTATAATGGCATCAAAAGTTATACTAAAAACATTATACTAAAAATTTATCACTAAACTAACTTTATTATATTTTTCCATCTTAAATTTCTTTACTAAATATCTTCACAGTCCCACTGACTTCTACTTCTTATTTTCTTGGTGCATACTGTGTCCTTATCTTTCTTTAGGTTTTCTGCACATCTCTTGGCACCTCAAGTGCTATGAAGCCTTCTGGAATTTCTTTTAATGATACAGCCATCTCAAAAAGATGAACAACATTTCTATATACTTAAAATTTATGCCTTTTCTAGAACTCATATGTAATTGTCACACAAAGTTTTCACCCACAATATTGATTTATGCAGGTTATCTCTGAGGAAGCACATTACTAGTCCTCAAGTTTGCCTTTATGAAGTCAACCATGGTGCTTTGGAAATACTGATGCCTGGGTCTCCACACTAGGAATTCTGATTAATTGAACTGTGGTCTGAGCATTAGAAGTTTTAGAATACCCCAGGTTTCTGCTGATAATTTTAGGAATTTTCCTTGTATACAATGAGTTACTTTTCTCTTATTGTTTTCAGGATTCTTTCTTCACTTGTGATTTTTTACTGTAATTTGTCTCAGTGCAGGTACCTTTGGATTTGTCATAGTTGAAGTTTATTGAGTTTTTAAATGTTTTTATTGGTGCATTATATGTATATATAATAGGGGTGGTCCATTGTAATATATTTATACATACATATAACATATGCAATTTTTTCCATTTTTTCCCAAGTACTTCCATCTCTCCCTTCCTTCATCCCCCCTAATCCCTTCCTCTATCTCATTGGTCTCCTGTCTATTTATGTATTAATTGATGCATTATGATTCTACATAAAATTTGGATTTATTGTGATATACTCACACATGCACAAAGCATGCTTTGGCCAATTCCATTCCCCAGTAACTCCCTTTTCCCTCCCCTTCACCCATTCAGTTCTTCTGTTTGCTATTCTTTCTTCTATTTTCATGGTATCCCTTTTTTATTTTACTTTTCTCTCTAGCTTCTGCAAATGAAAAAAAAAATCAACTTTGACTTTTTCAAATCTGACCTATTTCACTTAGTATGATGTTCTCCAGTTCCATTCATTTACCAGCAAATGAAAAAAAATTATTATTCTTTTAAAACTATACTGAGATGCTGATTGAATTGTTTGAATGTGTATGTTCACTTTTTTAAATTGGGGAACTTTCAATTTTCAGTCAATTTTCAAATTGTGTCTCTGTCTCTCTTTATCTCTTTCCTGTGTGGAACTTCCATAATGCTTAATTCTTTGGCTTGGTGGTGTCCCATAAGTTCCTGAGGCTCCCTTCACTCTTCTTCATTTTTTTCTTTTGATTCTATGATTCAATAATTTTAATCATGGCACTGACGTGAATTGAAGAATATACTGAAAAAAAAAAAAGATTATCCTGGAAAGTGGAGGGACATGACCTGGGTCTTAGGTACTTAGATCACAAAGATGTGCTAGAAATTGAGTTGACAGCAGCTAAGATGTTCCCAGGGGTGTCCACCTGCTTTTCTTGCCCTTGTATGATTTCTTCTAGCTGAATGTAGAATGAACTCATGACTTTCTTCCTGTAATGAAAATGTGAAAGAAGCGATAGGAAATCACATCGCCTCTAGCAACAGAGTGAAAAAAAATCTGACTTTTCACTGTGGAAAATAATATATAAGTTCCTCAAAAAAAATTAAAATGGCACTACCATATGATCTAGCTGGGTATATACAAAAAGAAATGGTATCAGTCTGTGGAAGAGACATCTGCATTCTTATGTTTATTGTAGCACTATTCACAGTAGTCAAGAAATGGAAGCAACATATGTGTCTGTCAATAAACAAATGGATTAAAAATATGTGAATATGTGGGACATGAACACAATGGAGTGCTTCTGGGTTACAAGAAGGAAGAAATTATACCATTTTCAAGAACATGAATGGAACCACGGAGTACAGAGGAGTGAGGGACAGCATCAAGTCGATTAACAGTTACTATGTTATAGCTGAATAATAATAAGAGTAAGAGGCTATGTGGTTCTATTAAACAGTAGGGTGACTACAGGTAATGATTATGCATTATGTGTACATGCACATATAAGCATCATATGTTTTTTAAAAGCTAGAAAAAGGATTTTGAATGATTTCATCATAAAGAAATACACCAGCTACAAAATAAATTATTAGAAGGAAAGTCAGCAGAATAGAGAGGTGATCAGGAGTAGGGACAAGGGGAGCAAAAGGAGTAGTACTGAGGGTTGAAATAGAGTAAATTGTTATATGCATTTATGAATATGTCAAAATGTACCCTAAAATTATGTAAAACTATAATGCACTAATAAACATTAAAAAGAAATGAGAAATGCTTGAAGAATTATATATGCTTACATTGATTTGAACATTACACAATGTATATTTGCAGCGAAAATCAAAAGGCACCCCATAATTATATGCAATTTTTATATATCAGTTTAAAAATTTAAAAAATAATAAAATATTTTTAAAATAAATTTATTTTTGAAAATGAATCTAACCTCCTTTGCTCTTCTCCTGTAGTATTTAGGTAAAATGTAAGTTGCCATATAAATATGTAAGAATCAATAGTTTTGTGTGATGTGAAGGTTTAGTTATGTGATGTCTTTCAAAAGCTCATGTGTGAGATAATGTGAGAATGTTCAAAAGCAAAATGATTAGACTTTGAGAGGTGGAACTTAATCCTCTGATATGTATTAACTGAATGCTAACTGTAAGCAGCTAGGGTGTGGCTGGAAGATGTAGGTCACAAGGATGCCTTTGGGCATATATTTTGTCCCTGGTGAGTAGAGTTCTCTCTGCCTTCTGAGCTGCTTTCCTTCACCACAATTTTCTACCATGATGTTCTGCTTCACATTGCACTTAGAGCTATGGAGCTGGCTCTCTATGGACTGAGATCTCTAAAACCATGAGCCAAATAAACTTTTCTTCTATAATGGTTCTAGCTAGGTCTTTTGGTCACAGGAATGAAAAAGTAGACTAAAACATAATGCATCAATGCAATTCAATTTCTCTGGAGAGAAAAGAAACTTAGAATCTAACACACATTTAAATTAGTTTAAGACCCACAATGTCCAATACAAAATGCCAGTGCAAGAAAGGACCAAGGAAATGAAAATAAGATATTCTCCTTAGAGACAAATGCTAAGAAACAGAAATAATATAAGGTTTCTGTATAGAATGTCTAATTCTACTTAGAAATGATTAATACAATACATTTCTAGATATCAAAATACCACACTAAATTGTTAAATTGAATAAAAGTCTGAATTTTATGTAATATTGTACAACTTGGAATCAGAAGCAAGAACAGGTGAATTTCCTCCTGCGAAGTTTCAAGTAGATCTATTTTTCTTCTTTTCCTCTTCTGTTGATACTAAGTCCTCAGAGACAGTGATCACATGGACCAGTTGACCAATTATAAACTGTGTGCATTAAGCCTCCAAATAATTAGCAGGTGCCTTCAGATCTTTACTTTGCTAGTTCCAGTATAGTGATTACATTCCAGGGTCAATTTCCCTCCTGAGCCCTGCATCAGAAGGCTCAGCCTCAGTCTGTCTTCTTCCAAGTCCTGAGAATAGAGCCTGGGACTTTAGAGCCCATCAGTCAGAATAAAAGCAGTGGATCCATACTCCTTTGTAGGGCCCCAACAGAGACAGCTTAGCTCAGTAAGTCCTAAGGGAGATGGTGTAAGGAGGAGGAACTCTCAGGACATTACTTCCTCACAATCAGGACAGATGACAGTTGGGAAAGTGTGTGGATTCAGCTTGAAATGAACTCAGACATCTTGAGTTGTAACCAGCATAATTGCCCCTGAATAACCTCAGTTGGGTTTTCCCGCATAGTTTGCAAGCAAACTGTAAATACATTAAAGCCATTACAGTCACGAGTAGGGTGTTAATATTGGACACTGACCAGTGATGAACCTGATGCTTTGAATGTACCTTAAGATAAACCAGGTACATTCCAGGCAAGATAAAGTCACTTTTGTCCTAACCCATAAATGTGCACCTCTTTGTGACCCTACATGTGGGGATCCAACTGGGCTTTCTGCCACCCAGGACCACACCTCTGTCAGTGAGTCCCCTAATAAATTTCATCCTGTGCAATCCTCTATCTCTTTCTTTGGTCCCTCCATACTTTGGGGTAATTCCTAATATAATAGGACCAGGCTGTTCTGGAACAAATTGATGGGAGAATATGAAAACATTTATCTCAGAGAACAAAATTTATATTTTGGTTGTTGAATGCTCTTGGAATTCTTGTTCTGAGTTCTGCTGTTCTCCCACACTGCTCCTAGCTCCTATAGGCATCTCTCTAAAATGTCCCCTAAGCAATCCAAAACTGTTATTCAGAAGATGATGAGATTGATGAAAAGTGTATTACTCAGGATTATCTAGAGAGACAAAACCAACAGGATATGAATGATTATAAAATGGAGATTTATTAGGTAGACTTTCATGACCAGAAGCTGGATAGTTCTGCAATGGCCATCGCAGGCTGGAAAAATGGATTCCTTCAGTAGCTGCTCAATCCAGAAGCTGGAACCTCAGAAAAAGAGGGATGAAGGATGCAGCCCCAGTCTGGGATAGAAGGCCTAGATAGTCCCTGGAGAGTTGCCCATCAGAGTGTGCTTTGGAAGAGTGAAAGAGCTGGATTTTGATGTCCTCAGGCAATTCTAGGAGCATTTGTACCTCTCTCTCAAGAAGAATAAAGCTCTTTAAGGAAGGCAGATCATAAGCTAACATGATGAAGATTGGGGAGACTATTCATGGATATACAAATCTATACTAATGTTATGGAAACTATCACAGGAAAACTTTGGCTTGAGAGAAATATCTGATTAGGACTGGGATCATGCCAAGATCCCTGTAAAACTCAGCTTACTGGTATTAATACAAATTTCTACAAAATATAAGAGATGAGGTAAATATTAATATTTATATGTTTAATGTACAGGATGGATATTGATGAGAATAATAAGAGGCATTATTAAGGGATCACTTTTTAAGTGTTGGACAAATTTTCTAAGGTAGATTTTTTCCTATCCACCAAGAGTCTTTCATGTATCAGGATTATCTGATTAAATCCATTCTGTGCAGAGACTCAATATCATTATATTTGAAACATCCTTTGATTAAATACATGGATCCGTTGCTCTTGAGAACCACTTGGTCTAAGAAATTTAAATATTTAAAAAATTGTTTCAATAATCCAAATTTTCTTAGGTTTCATTATTGTGCTAATTTAACACATGAGGAATCAGTCCAGGTATGTTCGTTCTTTGAATATTTTACGTATTTTTTTCAGTTATATAATTGTGTGACCTTTCAAAATAATGAAAGTGAGATTCCTTCAGGTAGACAAAGTAAGAGACGCTGATCCAAGTTTAAATAAGAACTCACTTAAGGTTTCCCTTGCCTGTCCCTTAATTGATCTTTACCTCCTTCCCCAGAAGATAAACCAGATACATGGAAGCAGAAAATCACACAGCCCTGTCACAATTCCTCCTCCTGGGCCTCTCAGAGGATCTAGACCTGCAGCCCCTCCTCTTTGGACTGTTTCTGTCCATGTACCTGGTCACAGTGCTTGGGACCCTGCTCATCATCCTGGCTGTCAACTCTGACTCCCCCCTCCATACCCCCATGTACTTCTTCCTCTCCAACCTGTCCTTGGTTGACATTGGTTTTATCTCCACCACAGTCCCAAAGATGCTTGTGGACATCCAAACTCACAGCAGAGTCATCTCTTACATGGGCGGCCTGACTCAGATGTCTTTTTTTATCCTTTTTGGATGTATGGATGGTGCACTTTCACTGTGATGGACTATGACCCTATGACCACTTTGTGGCCATCTGTCACCCACTACATTATCCAATCACTATGAAGCCCTGGCTCTGTGGTTTCTTGGTTTTATTATCTTGCTTTATAGTCTTTTGGACTCACAACTGCACAATATTATTACCTTAAAATTCCCCTACTATGAGAATGTAGAAATTGCTAATTTCTTCTGTGACCCTTCTTAACTCCTTAATCTTGTCTATTCCAACACCTTTAGCTATAATATAATGATGTATTTTTTGGTGCCATCTTTAGCTTTTTAACCATCTCAGGGATCCTTTTATCTTGTTATAAAATTGTTTCCCTCCATTCTGAGAGTTCCATCATTACGTGGAAAGTATGAATTCTTCTCCACCTGTGTGAAGAAACTTGTCTTTCCACCCACAGTGGTTCTATCTCCCATAGAAATCTGACCCACAATAACACAAACTGTGTCCTAGTAAGCTGTTCCATAAGCATTCCAGTACATTTATAATGATAACAGTGAGGAGGAGGAGGAGGAGCAGGAGGAGGAGGAGGAGGAGGAAGAGGAGGAAGAGACAGTAACCCTAATATCATAAGCCATTATGGAGGGCTTTCTAAGTGCCTGGCTCTGAGCTCTATGTCCTGTGTAGCCTGTAGCCATCAGCCCACTTATCTCAATTGTAGTCTGTTTCAATTCATGGGCACAGTCATTCACAAGACTTATGTCCCAACATTGTTATTAGCTTACAGGAAAGAAGGAGCCCAGCATTTTGTATATTATAAATGAGGTGGTAGATAAAAAAGAGACAAGCCTCACTTGAAATTATCTGTCTGATTTCAACATACAGCATTCTGGCCAGTAGAATCCTAGCAGGCCGTGAAATTGATAACCCACAGAGCCATTTCCTTCTTTTTCCCTCCAATAGAGATTTCCTGTGAAATCCCAGGTAAATCACAGTGGAGAAGCATGTTAGACACCTGTTGCATGAAGTGTTCCAGATGGAACAGTTGTGGGTCACAGGCTATGACCACAAAAGAGAAGACACACGACAATTCACCACAGGCCTCTGTCTTCTCTGCAGTCCAGTTCACCTTGCATCTGTTCTCACTGTCATCCATTCCTGTCATCAGCCCACTTATCTCAACAGGAGAAATATGGTCCAGTCCTGGTGTCATTCCCAGTCAGAAATCTGGAGAGAGTTTTCAAGTATGCCTCAGATGTGCCTGTATTTAAGACTTCTGGACCTCAGCTTAAAACTTTCTGATGATTTGGAAACAATCAAATGCTTTGGTGTTTCACACTCCAAGACTGAGTGTTTAATTTTGTATTTTGTTGGCTCTACTTAATTCTGTGATGCAGTGTGGGTTGTTGGTATGTCTGAGATCAGGATTGTCATCTAAGTTAGCTTCTAGTTGAAATGATGATATTGAGTAAAGATTACAGGTACAGCTTGATCCCTAGGAGTATGTGAAGGACTAAAATGCAAAAAGGCAAAAACGCAATTTTGACACTTAATCTTAATAATAAGATCAACTTCATACCATTCAATCTAAACAGCCCTTAATTTGAAGTTACCATTTCCCTGTTTCTGTAGTGGAGAATTTAATTTTTGTTCTTATGTAAGTATATTTGTGTATTAGGAGAGGAATTACTATTTCATTTTTTATTCCCCAGAACCTTTACAATCTTGGGCACAGAAGAAGTATCAACAATGAAAACTTCTGAACATTGACTAGAATCTGCCTTGGTTCTCAAAAAAATGGCAAGTGTCAGTGTGGCTCCAACACATGTGTTTTCTTGTCTGAACTTTCATTCCATTCAGGAATCTTCCATAGAACTAGAGGCAAGTCACAATGTCTCCTAATTGAGTTTGTGTTATGCACTCATGGGATTTATAACATTTAATAATATTTGCAATGCTCAATTATTGAAAGACCAGTGCAGAGATTTTCATCAGTAGGAAAAAAGATGGCAGAAAGAAAAGTGTGTATGTAAACCTTGGGCTGTGACACATTTTATACTTTCACATTATTCCAGGATCCAGTGCCTTTTGCAAACTATTCCTCAGTAATTCACTGTTTCCAAAATGATGGAATTGCTTACTTAAAAAAAAACACTTATGGTGAAATAGTTAATGAGTTCCAAATGTCTTTGGCATTGGTATGGGTGTTATTCTCCTTCTTCCAATGAGTAATATGAACACAGAGAGATGGAGGCATACATACATACTGAAAATATAGCAGGTCATCTATGGTGGCCTGAAATGTTGATTTTCTAATTTCCATCTCAGGCCACTGTCTCCTCTACTGGAGCCTACTGGGAATATTATTCCTGATACAAATGAAATTCCTTGGTGAATAATCTCAGAAAGATTATTACTATATAGTCTTCAAGGATATTTTTGGTGATATATACAAAAAATAAGGGAACATATTAACATAAAATTTTAGATGTGCTTGTTAAGAGTTCATTAATTTTAGGCATTTATTATTGCAGTGTAAGTAAAAACACATTTGTGAACAGTGATACAGAATTATGTGGATTTAACTAAACCATATTTAGCAAACTTTGAAGTTCAGATCAAACATAGTAGTGACATTAAATAACTTCTAAATAACAAAATATGAGTGAGGATTTTCATCTTCAAAGGAGGAAAATCTGAATATTCAATAATGTTGAAACCCTTGCAGGGAAATTGGCATTCAATAATGTTTTCTCACTGGGAACTATTGAATATGACTTAATGTGCACATGATCTGTCTTAGCTCTTTCACAGTGTTTCAAATATCCTAAGAAGAAAGATTTTTTTCGCAATCTTAGAATAAACCATGTTTGACTACTTCTTACTTTCCCTTACTTACAATGACTCTTTTCTTAAAGGGAGAAGGCTATTACTTCTAATTTATTATTTTCCAAAAATTGTTGGCTGTATTTTACTCTGATAATGAACTAGTTATTGGTAATGCTCTTGGTCTTAAAACATTGTTATGTTGATTGTCTGTTAAGCAGGTATGTAAGAAAGGAAGTGAGTAACACAGAAATGAATAACGAAAGAGGTTTGAGAAGATTTTGACATAAGTGAGAACTATTGCTATGTACCTCAAGGTATAAATAAATACTTCTGCATACTTGAATTCCAAAGAGAGAGAACTGAATGTCTTTTGGTTCCATTTTCTAATCCTCTTTATGTCTACAAAATATGTCTAAGGAATAGAAAATCATAAAATGTAACATAGATCTCAGAATTCCTTCTCATGAGCCTTTCCAGGACCAGGACCTACAACCCATCCTCTTTGGACTGTTCCTGTCCATGCACCTGGTCACAGTGCTTGGGAACCTGCTCATCATCCTGGTCACAAACTCTGTTAGCCACCTCCACACCCCCAGGTACTTTTTCCTTTCCAACCTGTCCTTAACTAACATCAGCTTCATCTCCACTATGATCTTAAAGATGACTGTGGACATACAAATTCAGAGTACAGTCATCTGTGTGGACCTGACATGCATGTCTCTGTTAATATTTTTGAAGGAATGAATGATGTGCTTCTGACTGTGGTAACCTATCATCATCAGTTTGTAGCTATTTTTCACATTCTGAATTATCCAGATATTATGAACCCTTGGCTCTGTGGCTTTTTAATTTTGATGTCATTTTGGGATAGCCTTTTGGATTCTCAGATGCAAGATTTAATTCATATGTAGTTTACCTACTTTGAGGATGTGGAATTTTCTAATTTCTTTTCTCACACTTGTCAGTTTTTTAATTCTGCCTGTCGTACACAGTCATGTATTTTGATGTTGCCATCTCTGGATTTCTTCCTATCTCAGGGATTCTTTTCTCTTACCATGAAACAATTTCCTCCATTCTGAGCATATAGTCATTGGATGGGAAATACAAGCCTTCTCCATTTGTGGGTCTCCCCTGTCAGTTGTTTGATTATATTATGGAAAAGGCTGAGGTAGACCTATTCATCTGCATCATGTTCTCCCAGAAAGGGTGCAGTGGGCTCAGTGATGTACACTGTTGTTGATTTTTTTTTCATTTAAACCTTGTGGAAGAGATGCCTGAGCAGTCTCCACAGCAGAAGAATC
This sequence comes from Glaucomys volans, assembly GCA_020662805.1. Classification (NCBI taxonomy): domain Eukaryota; kingdom Metazoa; phylum Chordata; class Mammalia; order Rodentia; family Sciuridae; genus Glaucomys; species Glaucomys volans. The sequence continues at coordinate 155,946 of JAJEJO010001851.1, read as the reverse complement.
TGATCTCAGTACCTTTGACATCCTTGTGCTTAGAGGTTGAACTTGCCAGCAGAGCTAAACTCATACACCTGTAAATGGTGCCTCTTCCTTACATTACTTTTGTACATTTTAGATTTTAATTCCTTATCATGCTTCATAGAAGAATGATCTTTGCCAATGTGGAGAGAGGGAGGAATACAGAGGTTTTAAAACATGTTCAAAATCTCACGTTGAGAATCAGACATCTTTCTGGAAGTAGGTGCTGGTGATAGCTGAACACCAAGGTGAAGGTGATTAATACCACCAAATAGGGAACACGAAAGTGGAGAAAATGGTATTGTTAATGTATATTTTACTACAATAAGCAATGGAGAAATACAAGTGGGCTTTTAAAAAAAATTAAAAAGGGAAATGACAGATCAAGTGCATAGTACAAGGACCAAAACTTTGGCTTTCAGTTCTTTCTTCCTCAACTTCTATTAAGAAATACTTACAGATTGGGATAATGTGGACCAATTTGGCTTATGATGACCTCTGTGCATTGAACCTCCAAGGTCAGGTTGTAATAAAAATCAGCCTGTGCATTCCATTCTTCAGTCTGATGGGTGCAGTCCAGTGAGCTCCATACCTGTGCCTACTCCTCCCAGGGTTGCATCAGGAAGCCTGTATCTTACCCTGTATTCATTCTGAGCCCATGGAGAGAACAGAATCATTCACTGGGCATGAGGTGTGGTATTTGAATTGTGTTCCTCAGTCATGGCCCAGCAAAGAGGAAGCTTAAACCAGTAAGTGCTGAGGGAGACTATGGTGGGAGGGAGGACCATCAGAAACATTGTTTTCTCCTCATCAGGAAAACACAACAGAGTGGGTAGTCAGAGGGGAGGAGAGTGACCAAATACTATATTGACGATGAGTGTGAAAATTTTGTTTTGTGTTGTGTTGGGGTCCCAGAAGACTCATGCAAAGTTTTATTTCTTCCTATGCTTGCTGTGCTTGCCAGATACACCTCACCCATGGATGTTTAAATGGGTTTCCCAACAGTGTCTCTAAAGCTCTGCAAAAAACTAATTAGAGGAGAGGAGGAAGAGCAGGATGGCAGTCTCCATCACATCATGAACTATATTTGAGGGATTCTTGAGTGTCAGGCTCTGAGCTCTTTGTAGCCTGTTTCATTTCACTTAATCTGCATAGTTTCTCCCGGGTTGTAAGTGTCCACCTTATTTTCCATAAAATGAAAAAGGATAGAATTTTTATGTAACTGCTCTCAGATTGTTAGGTAAAAAAAGACTGAAGAGATTTTGAATTTGTCTGTCTGAATACAGACGCAGAGCATCCTGACAGGAGAATCCTGTTGGCTTTCCCTCTGAAAACCCAACAGTAAGTTGCACTTCCCTGTCACTCTGGGAAGAGAACCCTTGCTCACTGTGTCCTTCACTTGGGGTCTCTGTTATTCCACAGGGATGGTTGGCACTACATGCATGAAGTATAAAAAGGGATAGCTAGAGATCACAGGCAAGAAGTATAAGAGGTATAGTTATAGGTCACAGGCAAGGGTCACAGAAAAGGTAGACGCATCACAGTCAGCACAGATTTCTCTCCTGACCCACTCCAGGATGTCATTTTTTTTGGGGGGCAGTAATTTTTTTTTTATTTTAAAACATTTAATTGACAAATAAAGATGGTATATATTCAGTTTGTACAACATGATGATTTAATACATGCATATATTGTGTAATAATCAAATTAATTAACAAAACCATCACTACTTATGTTTTACCTCAGATCTCCAGAATTTGTTCATTCATCTTTTTATTCTATTTTTATTGGATCTTTTTAATTATACATGAGAGTAGAACCCATTTTGATATAATTATACAGCAGGGAGTATATCTTTAATTCACAATGTAGATTCACATGATTCATTTAATCTTACATATACAGAGGGGAATAGTGTCTGTTTAAGTTTACTATCTTTCCAGGATGTCTTTGGATCAGTCCACAAATAGCTGCATTTTTGTAATCTATAAACTTGATTTCAAAAGAAGACTTAAATTCAGTTCTTGGTTTCATTCCTGCTCAGGAAAGTGTGGATTTCATTCTACTGGGAAGAGTCTTCCAAAATTCCTCAGATGTCCCTATCACCAAGACCTCTGGATGTCTGCTTAAAACTTTCTGATAATTGGAAAACAATGATAATGCTTACAGCTGTAGATTGAGACATTGAAAATTAATTGTGAATCTTTCCCTTACACCTGTTATGTCTGTGACACAGACTGTCAGTACATCTGACTTAATTTCTAGTAGTTGCAACTTCATTGAGGGCAGATTAACTACACATGGGTAATCACTGCCTGATTATATATGATGAATGTATGTATATATGAAGGAAAGGCAATTTTGAAATTATTATTATTGTTATTTTACTCTTCAGCCCATTCAACTAAAATATCATGATATTTGAAGATATCGTTTTTCTATTTCTGTAAAGGGATATTTTATTTTGTTCTATTTTGTCGTTTCATAAGTATAGGTGTGTATTTGGAAGGAGATGCCTAATTCTTTTTTCATTTCTGATTCATCAGATCCTCTACCTTGTTTGGAACAAAGGAGGCATCAAAAATGAAAGGAATCTCTGTTAAAATTTGTATAGTAACTTCCCTGGTCACCAAACACGTCCATACTCAGTGGGGCTTCAGCACACTTGGTGCTTTCTTTCTGTACTTTGGTCCCTTTCAGGAAAGTCAGAAAGAACAGAACACATGAAATAATAGTTCTTGCTTATGTCTCTTATGCGTCATGCTTACACATTTATTTAAGAGGATCTACAGTATTCCACTACTCAAAGGAAATTGCAGAGATATGTATTAGCATTAAAAAGGAAAGAGAGAAAAAGAAGTAGGCCAGTGTTCTTTATGTTAAGCTAATTCACATTTTTTAGTTCCATCATCCCAAGCTTCACTGGATTTTGATAATTATTTGAGCCAATAAACTTCCATTCTCATAAGAGCGGAATTCTTTTATTTGAAAAAAAGTAATGCAATGACCAAATGTATATTAGTTTCCAAACTTTCCTTACATGACTTACATGTGGAAGTCATGGATACGTTTGTCCCTATTTTCTTTAAACAGTATGCACGCAGGTAACTGGAAAGAAGTGCACATATTCCACATATAGTTGCAGGCTAATAATCTGAGATTAGATGTTGATTTCCTGACTCCCATATGAGCATAGTGTGTTGTCTACTGGAGTCAAAGTAAAATATTATGCCCTATATAAGATGACATTTCTTAATCAAGAGTACTGCAAGAATTATGTCCTGAGATACATAAACAATATGTTTGACAGTATAAACTAGTAATTGTAGGTTGGCTATGACTAGAACTGATTTGGGGGGAAGTTACTGGGATTGAAACCAGGGGTGCTTAACCACTGAGCCACATCCCCAGTCGCCCTTTTTAATTTTTACTTTTTATATTGAGAGACAGAGTCTTGCTAAGTTGCTTCTGTCATTGCTAAGTTACTGACACTGGCATGGAGCTTGTAATCCTCTTGTACAACTAGGATTACAGGCTTGTGCCACTGTGCCCAGCCTAGAACTCATTTTCAATTGACACATCAAATATAGGTGATTGCAATATTCATCATTCATTTGAATTCAAATGACCAATGCTTATGCATATTATTATTTGGAAATTTTTATTTGTGTGATATGGAGAGAGACACAAAGACTTTTGGAAAATTATTTTGTAATAATGAACTCACTAATTAAAGTTGCTCTTCCTCAGGAGACCCTGGACATCAGCTGAATCATTTGAAGAAGCTGCATGTTCTTGATAGAGAGGTTTAAATCCACACCACAATGTAACTTGGCCCATTTCATGGGCAATTGGTGTTGTGTTCTAAATTACTTTAAAAAGCTTTACATACCTTTTAGGCAAGCCTTAAAAAACACAGCTTATGCATACACAGATCAGTACTGATATCTATAGTAACAAAAATAAGCACAGTGAATCAAGTCTGAATGTTGTTTTTTAATTTTTTTTGTTGGGGGCGCAGGAGAAGAGGAACAGGTATGTAGGAGAATGGAATCATACAAAGATACCTGGAAGTGATATTACATAGGCAAATATCAAAATCCCTCTAAAATGTGAGTTATGAAGCACACAGTGCTAACTGTATTTTTAGTGTAAGTAGTGGGTATTATTGACAGTAATAGTAGATAAACTTAATGGGTTATTTTCTCAATATCCGCAAATATTCTAAAGTACTGGCTCTCAACTCTGAGTTATGGAAAGAGCATGAAGAACGTCACATGAAGATACTCTGATTACATTAGTGTTTGTCCAATGTCAGAACATCTTGATATTTTAAAGTGCTCATAGCTAAATACATTGATAAACAAGACTGGGAAACATTAGACTATGCAATTTAAGTAAAAGATTTTAAAACATTTTACAATCACACAATAAATTAGGTAATTATTGTCTCCATTTTAGACGTGAGCAAATGGTCCAGGGTAATTTAACTTATTTCCTCTACTTTTATCTTCTGCATTTTTTCTGATTGGTAGTATGATATGACCAGACAAAACAATAACCCAGAGTCACCTTACAGCAGGAGAGATAAGAAAACTGTATCCAAGATCCAGGAAGTATGGAGGTGAAATTCTATTACATGGCATAAGAAGGATCTGACTCATATTGGGATTGGGGTATGTCCCTGATGCAAAAATGCTTAACAATATGTAGGAAAATTTATGATAAGAAATACAATGAAGGATTATTCCCAGAGTGTTGAAAAATAGAAATTTTTTTAAAGCCAAGGAACATCTTCCTCACTAGATATTGTATTGACATTATAAGGGATCAATACAAATGAAACAAAGTAATATAAAATTTCAAGTCTGCTTCTTAGTATTTCATGATTGTTTTTTCATTGACAGCTACAGTGCACAAAAAGTCCACATTTGTGATCAGTGATGGCATTGCTCATGTGCATTTACCTTAATCATATTTATCAAAATTTGAAGTCTACCAAACTAAGTATACAAGTTCTATTTTAAATAATTTTTAAATGGAAATAAAATCTGATAGAGGAATTCTTTTAAAAATAAGGGAAATCAACAAACACAAGAAGCCAAAAAAATTCCTGGGATATAACTGGAACATATTTTCTGATATAAACTATCAATTCCACTTGAGTTGATATAATACAGTCCTTTTTTTAAAATATTCTAAGACAAAGGAATGTGCAGAATTGCTTGAGTACGTGTTTCCTGAATATTGTTTACTTTTTTCCAATCCTCTTTTCGGTTTCAAAAGGTGTCTAACCAATAGAGATCAACAAAATCTAACATCACCTCAGAATTCCATCTCCTGGGATTTTTGGAAGACCCAGACCTGCAGCCCATCCTCTTTGGACTGTTCCTGTCCATGTACCTGGTCACAGTGCTTGGGAACCTGCTCATCATCCTGGCTGTCAGCTCTGACTCCCGCCTCCACACCCCCACGTACTTCTTCCTCTCCAACCTGTCCTTGGCTGACATCTGCTTCATCTCCACCACAGTCCCAAAAATGCTGGGAAACATCCAGACTCATAGCGGAGTCATCTCCTTTGTGGGCTGCCTGACTCAGATGTCTCTTTTTATCCTTTTGGAATGTATGGATGGTACGCTTCTGACTGTGATGTCCTATGACCTGTTTGTTGCTCTTTTTCACCCCCTCCATTATACAGTCATCATGAACCCTCACTTGTGTGTCAGGTTTGTTTTGGTGTCTTTCTTGTTTGGCCTTTTGGATTCCCACGTGCACAATTTGTTGCCACATACCTCTCCTACTTTGAGAATGTGGACATCACTAACCTCTTCTGTGACCCTTCTGAGGTCCTTATCTTTCCTGTTCTGATATCCTTACCATAAACATATTCATGTATTACATTGGTGCCATCTATGGTTACCTTCCTCTCTTAGGGATCATTTCCTCTAAGTACAAAATTATTTCCTCTATTCTGAGGCTCCCATCCTCAGGTGGTAAGTACAAAGCCTTCTCCACATGTGGCTCTCACCTCTCAGTTGTTTGCTTATTTTATGGAACTGTCACAGGAGTGTACCTTTTCTCCAATAAGTCATCTTCCACCAAAAAGGGTACAGTTGCCTCAGTGATGTACACTGTGGTCACCCCCATGCTGAACCCCTTCATCTACAGCCTGAGTAACAGGGACATTAAAAGTGCCCTGTGGAGGCTGCACAGGAGAACAGTGTAATCTCAGGTCCTGTGGCATCTATTAGGAATGTGTGCTGAAAATACAGCAAAGCTAAACATCTAGACATTAAATCTTACACGTTGGTCACATTATGATTTGTAGTTTGATGACTTTAATTTCTCATCATGCTTCATAGTAGAAAGAGGGTTTCCATGGCTGGGAGAGGAATGGGAAGTTTTAAAAATTGGTATAAAGTCTCAGTTTGGGAAGGTAAAATATTTCTGGAGATGGAGGATGGCAAAGGTTACACAAGGAAATGCCTGTAATTGCTCTCACTGTTTAACTATATTTTGATATTTTAAGTTTGGATGTTAAAAGTGGATGAATCCTCAGAGAAAAAAGGAAAATCAGAAGTGAATAGTACACACAGGCTTTCTCCTGAGTGTCAGAAGAACCCAAATTTTTTATAGATATTTATTTTCTCTTCTTCTTCCTCCACTAATATGAGGAAATCTTTTGAGAATTGGATATTGTATATCAATAAACCTGAGTATGCACTCTGTTTATTGGGGCCCCAGGGTCTTACAGCAGTGAATAATAAGGCTGCGACTCCACCCCATCAGCTGCACTCCCAACTGCACAATTTGATGGCCACACATTTCTCCTACTTCAAGAACCCCTTAAGTGCTCAGGGCTGTAAAAGATGGATAAAAACATGTTGGAATCATTTTTTACCCTCATGAGAACAAATTCTTTTAAATGTAAATAAATAGGAGGAAGACCAGTAGAGTAGAGGAAGGGGAACATGTGGAGGAAGGAGGGAAGGGTAAGGGGAGGTACTGGGGACTGAAGTAGAGCAAATCATATGCACACATATGTGATTATGTCCAGTGAACCCTGTGTCATGTATAATTGTAACACCCCAATAAAGTCATTAAGAAGATGGGAGAATGCCAACATGCACAGTCCAGATATGAGTTTTGTGGACTTTATGCGTTTGGATATGATGGAGATACCAAGAGTCTCAAAGTTTTGATTTTCTCCCATGCTTTTCCTACTTCCCCTAGATATCTCATCCCCACCAGCAAATTGTGGATCCACGCAAACTGCTTCCTATGTTCTCCAAAAGGTTTATGAAAGTAATGCTGAGTAGGAAGGAAAGGATGGTAATATCCCTAATATCATGGACTGATTGGATGCATTTCTAAATGCTTGCATCTGACTTATGTATTCCATATAGCTCATTTTATTTCATCTTCATTAACTTTCCCAAGTCAAAGGTTTTATATTAGTATTATTTTAGAGAAAAGAAAGAAGCACCACATTTTTATGTAGTTAACAGGAGGTGGTTTGGGACAAAGTTGATAAGGTATGTTTGTGTGGTTTGTCTGATTATAGACACAGACGTCACAGCAGGAGAATTTTGGGATGCTGCCTACTTGACAACACATCCAGCGGTTTCACTTTCCTGTCTCTCCAGAAAGAGATTCCTTTTCCACAGGGCTATTCCTTTTAGGGTTTCCTGGTACAGCATAGGGAGAGAAGGGGTTGGAAACTCCTGAATAAACTTCAGGAAGAAAGACCATAGATGACAGGATTGGATCACATACAGACTGGTACACAGTCGTCAGCACAGATCTCTGTCTTAGCAGCTGTCCAGATAATCCTCTAACCTCCTAACCAGCTTGCTCAGTCTCAAGAGGAGGTAAAAGGGACAAGTTATAACTGTCCTACTTAAAGTTGGTGCCATTGATTCGTGGGTCCTAAGATGTCATGTAACAATACCTACAACATTCAGTATTCACAGATCAACACAGGGATTTTAATGAGCAGGAGGAAAGAAAAAGGAGGCCCAAAGACTGAAAGGAGGTGACCCTCACACCTTAGGCTGTAGCACATCTTAGATTTTCACATCATCTGAGGTTCCCACGCTCTTTGAAAATTTCTCCTGAACAACTTGTTATTTCTACAATGATGGAAATATTTATTTTTTGAAAAGATGATGCAATATGTATTGGGTTCCACTTCTTTGGTGTGATGATGGGCTTTATTCTTCCCATTTCCTTTGAACGACATGAGCATAGAGAGTCTGAGAGATTTGCACAGATTCTGAAAATTATACAGGTCAAAGGTATGGGACTAAAATGTTGATTTCCTGACTCCCAACCCCAGAGCAGTGCCTCTCTGTTGAGGTCAAATGTATTATCCCCAACACATATTACCATTTCTTGTAAAATCATCTTGAAACTTTGTTACTATAGAGATTTTATGGAATTTTAATGTATTTTATATTTATTTATTTATTTTCATTAGGTTCTTGTTAAGTTTTAATGAAGCTCCTTCTTTTATATTTTTATTTTTTTATTTACTTATTGATTCATTGAACACAAATGGAGTACAGCTATTGTTTCACTGGTTGTACACAAAGTAGAGTCACACCATCTGTGCATTCATATATGTACACAGGGCAATGGTACCAGTCACACTTTCTGTTATTATTTTTACCCCCCCACACCGACGCCACCACTCCCTTACCTCTATGCTATCTATCCTTCCTATCTTCTTGCCACCCTTCCCCCCTCCCGCATTATGCATCACCATTCATTTATCAGTGACCATTCGGCCTTTGGATTTATGGGATTGAATGATCTCACTTAGCATAACAGTCTCCAACATCATCCATTTACCTACAAATGGCATAAT
>JAJEJO010001851.1:103072-146962 GCA_020662805.1 Glaucomys volans | reverse complement strand
GGGATTGGCTGATCTCACTTAGCATAAGAGTTTCCAACATCATCCATTTACCTACAAATACCATAATTTTATTCTTCTTTATAGCTGAGTAATATTCCATTGTGTATATATACCACAGTTTCTTTATCCATTCATCTACTGAAGGGCATCTAGGTTGATTCCATAATCTAGCTATTGTGAATTGAGCAGCTATGAACATTGATGTGGTTGCACCACTGTAGCAATCTGATTTTATGTCCTTTGGGTATAGGCCAAGGACTGGGATAGCAGGGACAAATGGTGGATCCATTCCAAGTTTTCTAAGGAATCTCCACACTGCTTTCCAGAGTGGCTGCACCAACTTGCACTCCCACCAGCAATGTATGAGTGTACTCTTTTCATCCTGGCCAAATCCTGTTGTTGCCTGTTTTCTTAATAAAAGACATTCTAATTGGGATAAGATGAAATCTTAAGGTGGTTTTGATTTGCATTTCTCTTATAATGAGGGATGCTGAACATTTTTTCATAAATCTGTTGATTGCTTGTAGACCTTACTCTGTAAAGTGTCTGTTCATTTCCTTAGCCCATTTATTGATTGGGTATTAGTGTTCTTGGTGTAAAGATTTTTGAGTACATGGTAGATTCTGGAGATTAGTGCTCTATCTGATGTGTGTGTAGCAAAGATTTTCTCCCACTCTGAAGGCTCTCTATTCAAATTGCTGATTATTTCCTTTGCTGAGAAAAAGCTTTTTAGTTTGACTCTATCCCAATCATTGATTCCAGCTTTTATTTCTTGCGCTTTGGGAATCATGTTAAGGAAATCTGGTCCTAGGCCAACATGATGCAGATTTGGACCTATTTTCTCTTCTATTAGGTGTGGAGTCTGTGGTCTAATTTCTAGATCCTTGATCCACTTTGACTTCAGTTTCGTAGAGGGTGAGAGATATGGGTTTAGTTGCATTTTGCTGCATATGGATTTCCAGTTTTCCCAGCACCATTTGTTGAAGAGGCTGTCTTTTCTCCATTGCATGTTTTTGGCACCCTTGTCAAGTATGAGATACCTGTATTTATGTAGGTTTGTCTCTGGGTCCTCTATTCTGTACCATTGATCTACCTGTCTATTTTGGTACCAATACCATGCTGTTTTTGTTACTATTGCTCTGTAGTATAGTTGAAGTTCTGGTATTGTGATAACCCCTGCTTCGCTCTTCTTGCTAAGGATTGCTTTAGCTATTCTGGGTCTCTTATTCCTCCAAATGAATTTCATGATTGCTTGCTCTATTTCTATGAGGTCCGTCATTGGGATTTTAATTGAAATTGCATTGAATTTGTATAGCATTTTTGGAAGTATGGCCATTTTGACAATATTCTTCTGCCTATTCAAGAACATGGGAGATCTTTCCATCTTCTCAGATGCTCTCTAACTTCTTTCTTTAGTGTTCTGTAGTTCTCATTGTAGAAGTCTTTCACTTCTTTTGTTAGATTGATTCCCAAGTATTTTATTTTATTTTTTGAGGTTACTGTGAATGGGGTAGTTTTCCTAATTTCTCTCCCAGAGGATACATCTCTTACGAATAAAAATGCATTAGATTCATGAGCATTAATTTTATATCCTGCTACTTTACTGAATTCATTTATGAGTTCCAGAAGTTTTCTGGTGGAATTCTTCGGGTCTTCTAAATAGAGAATCATGTCATCAGCAAATAGGGATGGTTTGAGCTCTTCTTTTCCTATTAGTATTCCTCTAATTTCTTTGGTCTGTCTAATTGCTCTGGCTAGAGTTTCAAGAACAATGTTGATTAGTAGTGATGAAAGAGGGCATCCCTGCCTTGTTGCAGTTCTCAGGGGAGACCTTTCAATTTTTCAGGGAAAATGCTTTCAATTTTTCTCCATTTAGAATGATGTTAGCTGTGGGCTTAGCATAGATAGAATTTACAATGTTAAGGAATATCCCCACTATCTCTAATTTTTCTAGAGTTTTCAGCATAAATGGGTGCTGTATTTTATCAAATGCTTTCTCTGCATCTATTGAAATGATCATGTAGTTCTTGACTTTAAATCTGTTGATGTTTTGAATTACATTTATTGATTTCTCGATGTTGAACCAACCTTGCATCCCTGGGAAGAAACCAGCTTGATCATGGTGCACTATCTTTTTAATACGCTTTTGTATGTGATTTGCTAAAATTTTGTTAAGAATTATTGCATCCATGTTTATTAGAGATATGGGTCTGAAATTTTCTTTCCTTGATGTGTCCTTCTCTGGTTTTGGTATCAGGGTGATATTAGCTTCAGAGAATGAGTTTGGAAGGGTTCCCTCCTCCTGTATTTTATGAAATACTTTGAGGAGTATTGTAATCAGCTCTTCTTTGAAGGTCTTGTAGAACTCTGCGGTGAATCCATGTGGTCCTATACTTTTCTTTGTTGGTAGGCTTTTGATGACTTCCTCTCTTTCATTGCTTGAAATTGATCTATGTAAGTTGTGTCTCTCCTCCAGATTCAGTTTGCATGGCTCATATGCCTCTAGGAAACTGTTGATGTCTTCCAGGTTTTCTATTTTGTTGGAGTATAAATTTTCAAAGTAGCTTCTTATTATATTTTGCATTTCAATAGTGTGTGTTATAATATTTCCATTTCCATCAGGAATTTTAGTAATTTGGAGTTTCTCCTCTTTGTTAGCATGGCTAAGGGTTTATCAATTTTGTTTATTTTTTCAAAGAACCAACTTTTTATTTCATCAATTTTTTGAATTGTTTCTTTAGCTTCAATTTCATTGATTTCAGCTCTGATTTGATTATTTCCTGTCTTCTACTACTTTTGCTGATGATCTGTTCCTCTTTTTCTAGGGCTTTGAGCTGTAATGTGAGGTCATTGATTTGTTGACTCTTCATTCTCTTATTAAATGCACTCCATGCAATGAATTTTCCTCTTAGCACTGCTTTCACAGTGTCCCAGAGATTTTTATCTGTTGTATCTTTGTTCTCCTTGACCTCTAAGCATCTTTTAATTTCCCCCCAGTGACTTCTGTTATCCATGTATCATTCAATAGCATATTATTTAATCTCCAGGTCTTGGAGCAGGTTCTGTTTCTTACTTTATCATTGATATCTAATTTCATTCCATTATGATCTGATAGTATACAAGGTAGTATCTCTATGTTTTTGTTTTTGCTAAGAGTAGCTTTGTGGCATAACATATGGTCTATTTTAGAGAAGGACCCATGAGCTGCTGAGAAGAAAGTGTATTAGCTTTTTGGTGGATGGAATATTCTATATATGTCTGTTAAGTCCAAATTAGCGATTGTGTCACTGATTCCTATGGATTTTTTGTTCAATTTTTGCTTGGAAGATCTGTCCAACGGTGAGAGAGGAGTGTTAAAGTCCCCCAGTATTATTGTGTTTGGTCTATTTGATTCCTGAAATTGAAAAGGATCTGATTGACATACATGGATGCACCATTGTTTGTTGCATAAATATTTATGATTGCTATGTCTTGCTGATTTATGCTTCCTTTAAGGAGTATGAAATGTCCTTCTTTATCCCTTCTGACTAACTTTGGCTTGAATTCTGCTTTATCTGAAAAGAGAATGGAAACCCCAACTCTTTCACTCAGTCCATGTGCATGGTGTTTTTTTTACCAATCTCTCACTTTTAGTCTGTGGGCATGTTTTTCTATGTGATGAGTCTCTTTAAGGCAGCATATTGTTGGATCTTTCTTTTTAATCCAGTCTGCCAGTCTATGTCTTTTGATTGATGAGTTTAGGCCGTTTACATTCAGGGTTATTATTAAGACATGACTTGTATTTCCTGTCATTTTTCGCTTTTTGGGTTTTTTAGCTTAACTTTGTTTCTCCTTTGATTGACTCTTTCTTCAGGGTAATTCCTCTCCATGATTATTGAGATTGTTATTTTTCATTTCTTCCTCTTCGAATATTTTTTTGAGATTTTTCTGTAGGGCAGGCTTTCTCTTTGTGAATTCTTTAAACATTTGTTTATCATGGAAGGATTTTATTTTGTCATCAAATCTCTAGGTAAGTTTTGCTGGGCAAAACTAGGTTGGCATCCATTTTCTTTCAGAGCTTGAAATATGCTGTTCCAGACCCTTCTTGCTTTTAGGGTCTGGGCTGAGAAATCTGCTGATATCCGTATTGGTTTCCCCCTGTAGGTAATCTGATGCTTTTCTCTTGCAGCCTTTGAAATTCTATCTTTGCTTTGTATGTTAGGTATTTTCATTATAACGTGCCTTGGTGTGGATCTGTTGAAATTCTGTGTGTTTGGTGTCCTGTAGGCCTCTTGTAATTGATTTCTCCATCTCATTCAACATATTTGGGAATTTTCTGATATTATTTCATTGAACAGATTATTCATCACCTTGGTTTGTATCTCTGTGCCTTCATCAATCCCAATAACTCCTAAATAAGATCTTTTCATGATGTCCCATACTTCTTGGAGGTTTCTTTCATGATTCATTAACATCTTTTATGTTTTTTTTCGACTTTGTTTTCAAGATTAAATATTTTGTCTTCATTGTCTGAAGTTCTGTCTTCCATGTGATCTATTCTGTTAATTATTCTTTCTATTGAGTTTTTAACTTGGTTTATTGTTTCCTTCATTTCCTTGTTTCCTTCAAGTATTTCTGTTTGTTTTTTTCTCAGAACTTTTATCTCTTTATTGAAATGATTTTTTGCTTCCTGCAATTGCTCTATTAGCTGATTATTCATAGCCTGAATCTGCTCTCTCATCACATCATTCTCTTCTCACATCATTTTAATTATGAACATTCTGAACTCCCTTTCTGTCATTCCTTCTACCATGCTGTCTTTGGGTTCCCTTGATGTATCATCTAGGTTTGTTTGGGACACTTTCTTCCTGTTTTTTCTCATGCTGCTCATGTATCTTCCCCTCTAGTAGTGCAAATCAGAGGGATTGCAATTTCCCTGTAAAGACTTAAGGTGTCCCTGCAGATTTCCAGTAACTCACCTGATGTTTGAGAGGTGCTTGGTCAAGCTGTGACTCAAGATAGCTGCTGTCCCACTACCTCCAGGTTGGGAATGATCAATGCTTTTGGGTAGAGGCAACAAGGAGACGCAGCTCCATGGCCCTGCTCGAAGGCCTGAGCTCAGCTCCAAGGGCTCAGGCAGCTGATGATGATCTCTCTCTGCCAGGGAATCTGCAGAATGGCACCAAAAAATCCCAAACTTCCTGCTGGAGCCGACAACCTGCTCAGCTCCAGGCCGGACCTCACCAGGAGCAGCAGCAGTTCCACGACCCCGTGGGAAGGCCTGAGCTCAGCTCCAAGGGCTCAGGCAGCTGAAGATGGTCTCTCTCCACCAGGGAAGCTGCAGATTGGCGCTGAAGGGCCCAAATCCCCCTCTGGAGCCGGCAACCAGCTCCGTTCCTGGCCAGATCTCACCCAGAGCCACATCACTGTGTCCCCACAGGAAGGCGTGAGCTTAGCTCTGAGGTCTCAGGCAGCTGATCATGGCCTCTCTCCACCATGGAAGCTGCAGAATGGCGCCAAAGGGCCCAAACTCCCTCCTGGAACCGGCAACAAGCTCCACTCCCGGCCAGATCTCACCCGGAGCCGCAGCGCCGCATCCCAGCAGGAAGACCTTAGCTTAGCTCTGAGGGCTCAGGCAGCTGAAGATGGCCTCTCTCTGCCAGGGAAGCTGCAGAATGACTTGCTGGCTGGTGCCGGAGCCTGGCCAATGACTCTGAAGCTGCTTCCAGGGAACTGCACTCATTTGCTGGCTGGTGCAGGCCCAGGTCGACGACTCCGAAGCAGCTGCACGCCCGGCGCTCCCAGGTGGTAGCTGCCTGTGGCTGGGCCGAGCCCAGCCTGGCAGAGTTGGTTCTGGAGCAGCGACTGAGGACCCCTTATATGTGATTTGAATATAAAATCTCATTGAGAGCCATATTCCTGCTGTTTGAATCCCGAGCAAGTAGGAATCCACGGAGCAAGTAGGAATGCAGCCTTCCTCTAGCTTGCCATCTTGAATCCCCTATCTATTTATTTATATGTTTGCTTCTTTTTGTGGGTCTGGGAATTGAACCCAGGGCCTTGTACATTTCAGGCAAGCACTCTACCTACTGATACATCCCTAGCCCTGGATATTTTTGATGATCATATTAAAGTAAGAATATACAGGTGATAATGCCTGAGGTTTTGTAGTGCAGTAAGTTCATGTAATTAACAGTGAAACTGAGCAAGCACCAGTTGTTGTAAGCCACAGAATTATCCTGCAGCCACATGGTAACATAAATTCACACTTGTGTGACATAGATGGGTACAGTAATTTTCTAGGAGTGACATAATTTTAAACTGACAGATCCAATGGTGTCCCTCCTTAGGTAATGTTATGTTTCTCCAAATGGCTTTGGAGTTGATAGATACAATTCACAGACTTAAAAGCACACGTTGGTGTGAACTTGCTCTTGCACATATCACTAGAAATAAAGTTGCACACTGCTAAGATGAGCTTTATGTACATGGAAGGTAAGAACTATCTATGGATACATTAATCGTACTTCGGTGGAAACATTCAGAAGAAATTCTATCGACCAAATTTACAATAGCAATCACCTTTTAGAGAAGAGGTGTGCAGGAGATTGGATTCATGCAGAAGTACCAAAATCTCAAATTTTGCATCATAATTTAGATCTTCATAAAATATCTAATCTGAAGCACACATTATGAAATGTTCATATTTCAATACAGGCAGTGGGCATTACTGAGAGTGGTAACAGGTGATATTAGTGCCACATGTTTTAAATGCCAGAGGATAATCTCATGCAGTGGCACTGAGCTAGAGTTCAGGAAAGATCCACCAAGATAATCACATACAGATATCTGAGTAAATAAGTTTTGGATGAGGTCAGAGTTTCTGGGTGTTATGAAATAGGTGACCACTGGTGAATGAGTCAGGGAATCATTAGTTTACACATTTTAAAAGATCTTAAAAATAGTTCCTGCAAAAAACCTGTTAATTAGGTAGATGTTTTCACTATTTTGCAGATTAATAAATTGTGTTTACATTACTTAAGGTACGTTTTTTCTGTTTTGCACTTTCCTCAACTACATGATAGTGTAACTGACCAAATCATGCATTTGAAATTTCCTTTAAGTAGCTGAAGTAAGAGCATTACAATCCAGCTAGCAGAGAGGATTCACGTGCAGATCTATTAACCAGCTAAAGGACACTGAGACTAAACCCTGGGTCTTGGAGCCTTTCCTGATGCTACAGTCTTCAACCATACATCACAGAGTTTATGATCAGAAAAAATGATGAAATACTATGGCAGGCTACTGTCAAGTGCAGAATAAAAAGCAAGGAATAAAATGGTGTCTTCCACTCAACATATTGTACTGAGATTGTATGGGAATAATATACAAATAAATATGCATGAAATAAAAAATTTAAATTTTTGTATCTATTAATTTTAAACTATTAACAGGTGAAGTGTACATGATGTAAATTTAATTAAACCATAGTCATCAAATTTTGAAATCTACCATGCAAAGTATAGGTGATACATATCATATGATTTCTAGAAGAAAAAATTTGAAAGGGAAATCAAAAAAGAATGAATTACCCTATGCATATGTGTGATTCACAAGATTGATATGAATGTACATCATGCACAACCATAGAAATTTGTTCCCCATATGTGTACAATGAATCAAAATGAAGTCTATAAATAAAATATTAAAAAAGAATGAAGACCAGTGGGTTATATGGAAAACACAAAGTGGGTGGGAGCAGAGATGGGAGAAGGGAAGGACAGTGGAATGAATCTGACCTACCTTTCCTATGTGCATACATGAATATACTGCAGTGAACCTCACCATCATGCATTTCCACAAGACTCTAATCAAAAGGAATAAAGTATTTAAAGTAAACAGCAGAAAGCTTAGTAGAATAGAGGGAAGGGAAGAGGGTCAGGGAGGAAGGGAAGAAAAGGGAAATACTGGAGACTGAATCTGAGCAAATTAAATCCCATCTTTATAAATGATGTCAAATCAAATCTAATGTATAAACAAAAAGAAAGGATTAAAAAAAAGGAAGTCAGGGATTCCAGTAATGTTGAAACCCCTATAAGATAACGGGCATAAACCTTATTTTCTGATGAAGAATTATAAACTTTGACATAGTACGCAGATAACACAGTTCTCATGACTACACAGTTTTAAACCCTATAAGTAAAAAGGAACTTGTGTTATTATCCTAGAATAAAATAAGGTATGTACGACCACTTCATTTCTTCCTTAATTGTACTAATTTTCTTTTTAAGGGGAGAGAAATGCTATCTCATTACTTTTTCTTAAAAGTGTTGGCTCTATTTTACTCTGATAATATACTAGTTATCTGAGATTTTCTTGCATCTCAATGAAGCTGTGCATCATAATGAAGAATGAGATGAATAAAACAGAAACTAATATTGAAAGAGGTCCCAGATTAGGTTTGTCACACCTGGGAAGAATCACTACAGTGTATGCATGTGAATGTGTGAATAATACTTCTGTATACTTTCATACAAAATACAGACAGGGCTGGGTGCCTGCTGGTTCCTTTCTCTAAACCAATTTCTTTTGATTTGGTTCACAAAATCAAACATGTATTTCAAAATTCCTGGAATGTCCAGAGGATACAGACCTGAAGCCCATCCTCTTTGGTCTCTTCCTGTCCATGTACCTGGTCACAGTACTTGGGAACCTGTTCATCATCCTGATCATCAGCTCTGACTCCTATCTCCACACCCCCATGTACTTCTTCCTCTCTAACCTGTCCTTGGCTGACAATCGTTTTATCACCACCATAGTCCCAAAGATGATGGTGCATATCCAAACTCACAGCAAAGTCACCTTCTTTGTGGGCTGCCTGATGCAGATGTCTTTTTTGATCCTCTTTGAATGTATGAATGACATGCTTCTGACTGTGATGGCCTATGACTGCTGGACATCTGTCACCCCATCTATTACATAGTCATCACAAACACTCACCTAGGTCTCTTCTTAGTTTTGCTGTTCTTTTTTGATTCAAAGCTGCAAAATTTGTTTGCTTTATAATTTAACCACTTTGAGGATGTGGAAATTGCTGATTTCTTTTGTGTCCCTTCGCTGCTTCCACTTGCATGTTCTGATGTCTTCATCAATAACAAATCTGTATTCTGTTGTTCCCAACTTTGGATTTTTTCCTCTCTCAGGAATCTTTTTATATTATTATAAATTGTTGCCTCCATTCTGAGAATCCTATTCCAGGTTGGATGTGGAAAATTTCTTCCAGCCATGGGTCACATTTGTCTTTTGTTTGTCTGTTTTATGGAGAAGAACTTGGAGTGGACTTTGGTTCAGTTGCTTTACATTCCTGAGAAAATCAGTGGTGGCCTCAGTGATGTGTTCTGTGTTCAAGCCTCCCAGAATCCCTCCACCTACAGCCTGAGAGACAGAGGCATTAAAAAGCACCTTGAGGTTTTCTTTCTTTCTTTTTTTTAAATTTTCTTCTCCTTGTGTCTTCATCCTGCTTTTGTATCAGGGTGATACTGGTTTCACAGAATGGATTTGGCAGTGCTCCCTCCCTTGTATTTCATGGAATAGTTTGAGGAAGATTGGCATTAGCTCTTCTTTAAAGGTCTGGAAAACTCAGCTGAGAATCCATCTAGTTTCAGCCTTTTGATTATATGTCTATGCATGACTTATAATGCACCCATAATTACTGTATCAAACCTATACTGAAATCTCATCTCACTTCAGTAAGAATGTCAATCATCAGAAATACAAATAACAGTGATTGCTGGTGAGAATGTCCGGAAAGTTATACAATGTTGGTCGGACTTCAAATTAGGGCCACCACTTTGGAAAGCAGTATGGAGGTTGCTATAGAGACTAGGAGTGAAACCACCATATGACCCAGCTATCCCACTCCTTGCTTTTTATCCAAAGAAGCTAGAATCAGCATACATTTATACATGCTTACCAATGTATATAACCATGAAATATAAAATAGTGAAGTGGAATCACAACTTAGGTACCCACCATTCAATGATCAAATAACGAAAATGTGACATATATACAAAATGGAGTTTTTTCATACATAAAAATGAAATTATGTCAAGTACTGATAAATAGAGAGAATCGGAGAACATTATCACAAATGAAATTAGACACACTTAGAAAATAAAAGGTTGAATGCTTTCTCTCCTGTGTGGAAGCTAGGGAATAAAAGAAAGAGGAAAAAAAGGCATCTCACAAAAGCAGAAGGAAGACCAATAGACTATATAATGGGGATTGGAGACAATGGAGGGGGAATGGGGAAGTACTGGGGTCAAATTCTACCAAATACCCTATGCCTATGTATGAATGCATGGCAATGAATGCTGATTATGTATAATTATAATGCAGTAGTTAAATGAATAATAATAATAAAGGGGACACCAGTAGAATAGAGCACACAGATGGCAGGGGAAGAAAGAGAAGGCACTAGGGAAGGAGATGGATCAAATTATGAGGGTGTTTGAATATGGTATATTGAACTCCATTATTATGTATATTTTGTATTTTTATAAAGCATATTTTTAAAAACCATCCACAGAGTTCATAGATGAACAGTCTAATCTCTGGATCTGTGGCATTTATTTGAAATGTGCTAGAAAAAGCAGAAGAACTGATTATTTATACATGACAATTCTCGTTCTTTGGTTGCATTTTGGGTATATTTTATTCCCATGATGCTTCATAATAGAATGGTGGTAACCAGAGTTGCAGAGAGGAAGAATGGAGAATTGTGAAAATGGATGCACATTTTCAGTTTATAAGGATGAAAAATTTCTGTATGGAAGATGGTGATGGTAGAACAACAATGTTCAGTGATTAAAACCACTGAATTGCATACTCAAAAAAGGGAAAAGGTAAGTTTTTTGTTACATATATTATCTCACAATAAAAAATGTGGAAATGTATTTAGGTCTTTAAAAATTAAAGAGAGAGAAGAAACAAGAGAACTATACCCCAGAGCTTTTTGCTTCCTTGAGGAAGAGACCACATCCTTTAGGGGACACTCACTTTCTCTTCTTCTTTCACTGTCATTAGAGAGTCCTAAGATATTTGGAGAACATGAATCAATTTGACTAATTATGAGCCATATGCATGGAACCTCCAAGGTCCTATAATAGTCAATGTGCAGCCCATGCCTCCAGTCCTTCAACTTGATGTTCCCAGTCCAGTGGACTCCATCCCTGCTTCTGCCCCTCCAGTGTTTGTCTGCATCAGGAAGCTCCTGTCCCACACTGTATTCATACCAGAACTGAAGGCAGAGACTGGAGGCAGAGCCTTACCTAGAGATTTGGCAAGGAGGTTCATTGGACACTCAGCCCTTTGTCATGACCCAGCAGAGACCCAGAATTACCCAGTAAGTGCTGAGGGAAATGATGGGAGAGAGGAGACTATAGGAAGCCTTGCTTCCTCATCATCAGGAAAAACAGAGTTTGTGTAGGCAGTTTGTGAAATTTCATCCATCAGGACAGTGAAGTTTAATTTAGTTGTGGTGGAAGTCCTAGAAATCTCATTCAATTGCTTTCTTTCCTCTCACAGTAGTTCTACTTTCTATAAAGATCCCATCCATGACAACAAAACATGCATCCCACTAAACTGTGTGCTAAGCACTCCTAAGCGTTATTGAAAGTGCTCATGAGGATGAGAATTAGGATAAGAATAGAATCCATAATGTCAGTACAGTATAAAGAGATGCCTGAGTTTTAGGACCTGAGCCACGTGCTGTATATTCACTGTTTCATCTTGTCTGCACAGCCTTCCTGAAGTTACAAATGTCACGACATGTTTATTTTTTCGGAAAAGAAAGGAGCACAACATTTTTATGAAACTCATGCTCATTTTTCTTTTGTTGTTGTTTTTGTGGTTTTTTGTTTGCTTGTTTGGTATCAGGGATTGAACTCAGGGACACTCAACCACTGAGCCAGATCCCAGTCCTATTTTCCATTTTATTGAAAGACAGGGTCTCACTGAGCTTCTAAGTGCCTTGCTTTTGCTGAGGCTGTCATGCTCAGTTTTTAGTTCCAGTCCTGCAGATTCCATACCTGTGTCTCTTCCTCCCATTGTTGTCTGCATCAGGAGCCTCCTATCTGACATTGTATTTGTGTCAGTCCTAAATAGCAAGTCTGAGATTCCATTAGGTACCTGTTTGGGGCGTTACTTTCATAAGATTTTCCAGTCTTTGGTCATGACCAAGCAGAGAAACCTCTTAACTCAGTAAGTCCTGAGGGAGACACTGCATGGAGGAAATCCCATCAGATTCATGGTTTCTCCTTATCAAGACAAATAGGACATTTTGGGTGGCCAGATGGGAGGACACCACTGCAAATTTTCCTCATGAGGACCATTATTTTTACATGCTTGCAAACTTTGCTTTACAGTGACACCACTTTCTCTCTTCAGCAATCCAGGGGGATTGTGACAATGACGTTAAGGCTGTGGAGGAGGACGGCACACACACAGCATCATGAAGCATCACCAAGGGCTTCCCACCTGCCAGTCTCAGAGGCAGAGCTTTATGTTTTAAGCAACTTCTTTCATTTTATCTGCAGAGTCTTCCTCTACCTAAAAGTACCCACATTTTATTATTTTAGTGAAGATGAAGGAGCACATTATCTTTATGAAATTGTTACTTAGTCGTTAGGTGGAAATAAATAGATCTATGCTCGAATTGTGCTAAGTATGGATGCAGGACATTTGGACTAGCACACTGTCCCCTTGACCACCCTACCAGCCATTCAATTTCTGCCACCCCAGGAAGTGATCCCTTTGCTCACACTGCTCTTCCTCTGGGGTGTTCCTGGTAGATCTTGAGGCAATGCAATGTATGGTGCCAGCTGTATCTAAAATAGGAAGGTTGCTTATGGACCACAGTTGAAGATCAAAGAAAGCTTGGGCACCCACAATGCAGCAAAGATCTCTCTCGCACTCCAGGATACTCCAGGGCTGTCCATGGCCTCCTTCATCCTTGCCCACTCAGTCTGAAAAGGAGACATTAAGTCAGGACTTTGTTTCATTTTAAAGGAACCTCAGATGGATCTGTGGTGGTGAAGACCTCTGGAATGGTATTTAAAGCTTTCTGACTGAGAAATAATGAAAAACACTATAGCATATTTGACTCAGAGACTGTTGAATTTGAACCCTCTCTGTTATGCTGTCTATTTCTTCTCAAAAGAGCAGAGCTTGAGCATCTCAGATACTCAGCATTGTGACCTGAGTTAATTTCTCATTGGTGCAATTGCATTGAGTGAGTAATAAAGAGATAATGGATGTTCCCTATATGATTAACATGAGATGAACAAATAAAATAGTAGCAAAGATAATTTAGCTATCATTACTATTTATAATGACATTGTTTATCTTCATACAATTCAACCAAAATAGCCTGTTGCCTGAAGTTATTATTTTTTATATTTATATGCTTATATGACATAAAATTGGAGAAGAATGACAAGCTTTATTTTACTTCTGATTCTTTAGAGCCAATGCATTACTTGACACAGTGGAGACTTCAAAAATTAAGAAAGAAGACTAGGATTGTAGTTCAGTTGCAGAGCCTTGCCCAGAAGGTAGGAGGCTCTCAGTTCAATCATTAGTAATAAAAGAAAAAGAAGGAAGAAAAAAATAAGAGAAGAGAAAAGAAATAGCAGTCTCTGTGAAACATTGAATAGGCTCATGCTTGGTCACAGAAACTGGTCATCATCAGTGTGGCTGCTGCACACTTGATGATTCCTGCCTGCACTTACATCATTTTCAGGAATGTCCGTTGAGATGAGATAAAATATCCCTTGTCTGTGTCTGTACCATGGTCCTATGGGCCCTGTGATTCCATTTAACAGCCTCTGCAATATTCAATTTTTCACAAATTTAGCAGAGTTCTTCCTAGGCATAGCAAAGGAAAAAGAGCAACATGGAGGAGTAAACCTGTGGTATGGATGGAGACACATTGTAGATTTCACATCAGTCTCAGCTCCAGTGCCATTTGAAAATTGCATTCATCTGTCAACTCATGACTTTCATAATGATGGACTTCATTATTTTTTAAAAATGCACAATGATTAGCTAGTTGAAGTGAGAGAATTGCAATTCATATGTGCATATTTCCAAACATCAAAAATTTAGTAGTATGAGCACAACAGGTAGAGAGTTCATACCCCTTATGCTTATAGCAGCAGGCCAATAATCCAGAACTTTTATATTTAATGATTTTAAGAAATACAAACAATAAGCAAATGAGCATTTATGTCCAGAAAAGAGGGTAATCAAAAAACACAAGAATCAAAATAAACTTTTTTTTTTCCAAAATGTAACTGGCACATAATGTTTTCTGATCATGAACTATCAAGTTTGATCAAGTGTTTACAGAATTCAGCTCTAGTTATTTTAAAGTGCTTTTACAGAGTCTAGGGGAAATCATACTCTTGTCTTAGAATAAAGTAAGGTATATTTGACTGTTTTAATAGCCATTAATTTGAATGAATATTTTTCTTAAAGGAGAAAGGCTATTTCTTATTCCCTATCCTCTCTCAAAAGTGATTGCATATGAAGAAGCTAGAGAGGAAAGTGGAAAACAAAGGTGAAGGGGACAGGGTAAAATCTGCTAAAAATCAAAGAGATATCAGTAGGAAAAAGGGACTAAGGGGCCAGAGACAAGGAGGTAAGGGACAATTGCTGGAGAGTGATATTGGCCAGATTTTATTGTTGTATTTTGTGCATGTATGAATATGTCAAAACAAATCCCAGCAATATGTGCAACTACAATGCACAAAAAAATGAGGGAAATTTTTTAAAAAGCAGCTGTTTTTCAGGTGATCATGGATTTGATGGTTATAGTATTCTTGGTCTTGTAGCATAGTTCAGTTAAGTGTCTGAAGAAGGTGTGCACAGAATGAGACGAGATGGAAAAAACCCAGATATCTGTGAAAGAATATTGCTAATTAATCTATTTGTCATAAATAAAAGATATTACAGAATGTTTATGGATCTTAAGTGTGAATACTTTAAATATGAATACTTGAATTCAAAATACATACAGAATGTTGAATACCTTCTCCGTTTTTCATTTTTTTTTTCATTTCCAAAAGGTGTCCAAGGAATTTAGAATCCCAAAATCTAACATCCATATTGGAATTCTACCTCATGGAACTCTTGGAAGATCCAGACCTGCAGCCCATCCTCTTTGGACTGTCCCTGTGCTTGTACCTGGTCACAGTGCTTGGGAACCTGCTCATCATCCTGGCTGTCAGCTCTGACTCCCACCTCCACACCCCCATGTACTTCTTCCTCTCCAACCTGTCCTTGGCTGACATCTGCTTCATCTCCACCACAGCCCCAAAAATGCTGGTGAACATCCAGATTCACAGCAGAGCCATCTCCTATGTGGGCAGCCTGACTCAGATGTCTCTTTTAATCAGTTTTGGATGTATGGATGATCTGCTTCTAACTGTGATGGCCTATGACCGTTTTGTGGCCATCTGTCATCCCCTGCACTACCAGGTCATCATGAAACCTTGCTTTTGTAGCTTCTTGGTGTTTTTGTCTCTTTGGACTCGCAGCTGCACAATTTTATTGCATTACACTTTGACTACTTCAAGGATGTATATATTTCTAATTTCTTTTGTGACCCTTCTCAAAAGGTTTCAGGACCCTTGCCTGTCCTGAAACCTTTATCAAAAATAGAGTCAGGTGTTTTGTTGGTGGTTTTTATGGTTTTGTTCCCGTTTCAGGGATATTTTTCTCTTACTTTAAAATTGTTTCCTCCATTCTGAGAATTCCATCAGCACATGGGAAATTCAAAGCCTTCTCCACCTATGGGTCCCACCTGGCTGGTGTTTGCTTATTTTATAGTACTGCAATTGGAGTGTACCTTTTTTCAAATACATCATCTTCCAACAGAAAGGGTGCAATTGCCTCTGTTATGTACACTGTCATCACCCCCGTGCTGAATCCCTTAATTTACAGCTTGAGGTACAAGGACATTAAAAAAAGCCTGAGGAGGATCCATAGCAAAAGAGGAAAATCTGAATCTGTTTTGTCCATTTGGTGTGTGAGCTGCAATTGCTAGCAAAACTAAACCTATAAATTTTTAATGCATGTCTTTTGCTTTACGTATGTGTATATATTGCAGGATTTAATTTCTCATCATGTTTTATAGAAGAATGGCCATTGCTAAGATTGTGAGAGGGAAGAATATGGAATTTTTAAATAGGGTACAAAGTTTTAGTTTGGGAAGAGGAAATATTTCTGAAAGGGAATGTTCATGATAGCTGTACAGCAAAATGATTATAATTAACAACAATGGAGAGTGCACCTAAAATTGCAAAAATGATAATGTTCCATTATGTACATTTTGTCACAATATCCAGAAGAAATGAAATGCAGTTGCAATTTTTAAAAAAGATGAAGAAAAGAAAAGAATAAATAAATGCAGTGGCTAGTATCCAGAACTTCCTGATGAACAGAATAGTCCCACAAATTTGGCAGACATTCACTTCATCTTCTTTGGATCTCTACTAATTATAGATCTTTAGAGATTGGGATTGCATGGATCACTTTGTCTAATAACAACTTCTGTGCCTGCAACCTCTAAGGTCCTGTCATAGTAAATAATCAGACTGTGCTCTGGTCCTTTAGCATGATGGGTATAGCCAAGTAAGTTCCAAACCTGTGTCACCTCCTTCCTTGCTTGTCTGCATCAGGAAGCTTGAATCTGACACTGTATTCATTTCAAGTCTGAGGACAGAGCCAGAGCACTCCCTGGGCTCTGGTCAACCTCATTGGCTCTCATTCCCTGGTAATGAACCAGGAGAGAAGCAGCCAACACCAGTAAGTGTTGAGGGAGATGATGGATGGTGGAAGGTCCATTGGAAGTGTTCCTTCATCCTCAGGACTCACATGACAGTGTGGGTAGTGAGACTGAAGGATACTAACATCCAAAATTTCAGTGATGTTGGGTACCCACTTTATTTTTCACAAAGGGAGTGGGACAAGCATTTTATTATAACTGTTATCAGGTTGTTAGTTTTAAAAAGAGTGAGGGAGGGTTTGAATTAGTGCATCTCAGTACTGATGCTGGGCTTCCTGCCAGGAGAATCTGGTACATTTTCCCCTCTACAACACAAGATACTTCACTCTCCTGCCTCTCTAGGAAGAGACCCCTCTGCTCACTGTGATTTTCCATTTGGGAAAATCAAATCAAAGCAGAGATGCCACCAGCTGCATCAAAGTACAAGATGGAGAGTGAGGATCACAGGCAAAGATCACAGAGGAAGCAGGCACATAATCCAGCAGATTTCCCCATGGTTTCCCTAAGGATACCTTGCAGCTGTCCATATTCATGTCCACTCTTGTCATCTGCCCACCCAGTCTCAAAAAGACATACAGGGAACTGCCAATTTCATTATATTTTAAGGAATTGGCCAGAGTTTATGTACTCCAGATGTCCCTATGGCTTAGACCTCTGGATACCTGCTTAAAACTTTGTGATGGCCAGGAAACAGTGAAGAACTTTAGCACCTCAGATGCAGAGCCTGATCTTTCAGTTTCATTTTTTATTAGAACCTTATGGTTATACATAGTATTTGGCTTTATCCTGACAAATTCCTACATGCATGGAAACCAATTTCAGTTCATGATGTTCCCTCTTCCCACCCATCTTCTCTCCCCCATTCTCCCTTTCTTCTTCCCCTATTCTCCTTCCTTTATTTTATCTATTAATTTATATTTGATTAGTTCTTAATGTTATCCTATCCTTCCTCCCCTCTTTCTTTTATTTTACTCTGTCTCTGCATATGAGAAAAAAACCTTGACCTTTGAGTTTCTGAGTTTGGCTGATTTCACTTAGCATGATATTCTTTACTTCCATCCATTTACTGACAAAGTCCATAATTTTATTCTTTGTTGACATATGTTTCACCCCCACCACAGTCCCAAAGATGATTGTGGACATCCAGACCCACAGTAGAATCATCTCCTACATTGGTTGCCTGACTCCAATGTCTCTTTTTCTCATTTTTGGAAGTATGGATGGTGAGCTTATGACCCTGATGACTTATAACCTGTATTTGGCCATCTGTCACCCCTGCATTATCCAGTCATTGTGACCCTCACCTCTGTGGCTTCTTAGTTTTGGCATCTCTGATGTTTAGTCATTTCAAGTCCCAGATGCACAATTTGATTGCTTTACATTATACATTCTTTTCCAGGATGTGAAAATTTCTAACTTCTACTGTGAACCTTCCCAGGTCCTGAAACTTGTCTGTTCTGATACCTTTACCTAAAGCATTGTCATATATTTTATTG
Source organism: Glaucomys volans (assembly GCA_020662805.1). Lineage (NCBI taxonomy): Eukaryota > Metazoa > Chordata > Mammalia > Rodentia > Sciuridae > Glaucomys > Glaucomys volans. The sequence continues at coordinate 128,638 of JAJEJO010001851.1, read as the reverse complement.
GTGCCATCTCTGGTTTGCTTCCTTTCTCAGGGATCCTTTTTTCTTATTACAAATTATTTCCTCCATTCTGAGGATTCCATCCTCAGGTGGGAAGTGCAAAAACTTCTCCACCTGTGGGTCTCACCTCTCAGTAGTTTGCTTAGTTATGGAACAGGCATTGGAGTGTACCTTGCTTCAGCTGTGTCACAGTCTCCTAGTAAGGTTGCTGTGTCCTCTGTGATGTACACCGTGGTCATCCCAATGCTGAATCCCTTCATCTACAGCCTGAAGCATGAGGGTATTAAAAGTGCCCTGAAAAGGCTGCACAGCAGAACTGTCAAATCCCAGAAAATCTGGCACCTATTTGAAGTGCAGATAGGAAAAGGAAACAGACATGATGATCTACACCAGTCTAATGTCTCCTTGGTCACATTAGTTTTTGTTATTTCTTATTCCCTTTCATGTATTATGAAATGATGTGTGACTGGATTGGGGGCAGTTAGTAATGTGAACATTTTAAAATGGGGAAAATTTTAGTTCGTGGAAAGATTCACAACAAAATAAATTATAATAACATCACTGAAGAGTGTACTTAAAATAATGTAAATGGTATATACCGGTTATGTGTATTTTAACATAATAAAATGGAAAAAATGATGACTCTTTAAAAAATTACAAACAAAATTAGCAGTACTCATGAACTTTATCCTTAGTACAGGCAAATTCCAAAACCATCTGTGAGCATTCTTTTCCTCTTCTGCCTTCATTAATATTTGGTCCATAAACATTGGAATAACATGGATGAATTTGCCCTAGTAAGAGTACTGTGCATTGAGACCCCAAGGGCATCTGCTGTCAGCATTCATCTGATGTCTCCAGTCCTTCAGTATCATAACTCTGGTCCAGTGGGCGCCATATCTGTGTGCATCTCCCATGGTTTTCTGCATCTGGAAGCTCTTATCTGCCACTGTATTCATGTTGATCCTGAGGACAGAGACTGAACCTTTATTGGACACCTGGCCTGGGAAGGGCATTAGATCCACCATCCTTGGTCATGAAGCAGCAGACAGGGAGCTTATCCAAGTGAGAGCTGAGGCAGACAGAGATGCGGGAAGGACTAACAGAAGCACTGTTTCTTTATCACTGGAGTGAGCATGACAGATGTGTAAGGCAGATGGAAGCATAACGAAATGAAATATTCAGGTATGTGAACCATAAGTTCTATGTTCCTATTTATAGTGGAGGTGATTTCTACCCACATGGTCCCTGTAAACTGCCTCACAAGCATTCCAAAACACTCACAATGATGATGATGGTGATGACGAGGAGGATGATAGTACCTGTGATATGATGAGCCATTACTGAGGGTTTTCTAAGTGGCATCTGAGGTATGGCCTCTGTGTAGCCTATTTCAATCTCTGTGCATAGTTTTCCTAAAGCAATATCCTCCCGCATTGCTATTCTTTTACAGGAAGAAAGGACCATATTTTGTGTAACAGGAACCAGGTGGTTAGGTAGAAAAGGGTGAAGCCTTCTTTGAATTGATCTGTCTGAAGATGACACAGGGCATTTCTGCCAGTAGAATCCTGGCATGTTGGGTTGTTGGCAATACAACTAGCCATTTTGCTTCCCTTCCACTTAAGGGGAGATCTCTTGCTTATTTCAGCCTTTCCTCTTGGGGATTCCAGGTAAGTCACAGAGGGGAGCTGTGATTGACACCTGCTGCATGAACTAGAGGTAGGAGTGTTGAATTTAACAGGCAGTGGTCACACAAAGAGTAGGCAGAAGGTAATTCAGCACAGAACTCTCCCTTTCCCCCACTCTGGGATATCCTTGCAGTTGTCCACATCCTTCATTTTTGTAAACAACCCATTGTTATCCAAAGGAACATTTCCATGCCTTATTTCCATTCAGATTCAGGAAACTGGAAACAACTGAAATATGTTTATCAGACATATGTGTGCTCAAGATATCTGTGTCTTTGCTTCAAGCTTCTAATAGATGAGACACAGGAAAAATCTAGTGCAGTAGATCCAGAGACTGAAAATATAAATTTAACTCCTCTTCATACCTATTAATTTCTTAAACAGACAGCAAATTGTTAGTGTCTCCGAAGTTCCGCATTGTCATGGAAGGCGGTTTGTGGTTGAGACAACTATAGTGAGGATGGATAAAGCAAGAAATAGGTGTTCCCTATGTGATTGGGAGGTAGAGAACACATAAAGTTAAGTAAAAATAAATTGCATGCATGATTTTATTAATAAAAATGATGAGAACATTCTTAATATTATTCAGCTAAAATATTCTTTGATCAGAAGTGACCTTTTCCACAGAAGACATTACCAGGGTCACGAGTGTGTTCTAAGTCAATTTGAAATCTACAAATTGTCTTAAGCTCCTATATATGTAAACTCAACCTGCTTTTCACTTTATGATTATCTGGTTCTAATATCTATTCCTCAGATTGATCTAGAAGATGTGACATGACACATAAAAGCCCTGAATTTACCAAGAGAGTCCTCAGTGACTCAGCTAAAGGGATGGTTCAGCTACCACTGAGGTAATGCCAATAAAAAGCTACTTTACAGAATGAAGATGCCTTTTCACAGCTCAAGGGGACACCTGTACCACTATAGAAATTAAATGTTGTGTTTCTAGCAACTCTGCTAATGTTCCTAAAGCCTAGAGTGTCCTCCACTCAGAAATCAATGACATGTCAAACCAAACCCTAAGCTCTAAGTTACTACCTTTGTGGTCTCCAGGGGCTGATAACACTGATTTGTGTGTATGTATGTATGTGTATGTGTGTGTGTGTGAGAACCGCAGAAAATGTCTTATTGCGTTGTTTGTTGTTGTCCTAGCATGATCCCTCCCCCATGGACACCTTGTCCAGTCACCTGCCAGCTGCCATCATGGACCTCTGGACAGTCCTGATGCATGAGATGCCCAGAGTCCATTAAGCTCTAGATGGTCATGAAAATATCATCCTCTGTGAAGCTGCCTCCCAACTTCTACCAAAGCCCCACAGGTAGACCCTCTGGAGGCCTTGCTGACCCTCAGCTGTCACCCACCATCAGCTCCAACAAACCAGAACAGTCATTGCCTGCTTCCCTTGAGAGTCTCAAGGATTTCTTCAGAGGTATGATTGAGACAAGAAGTAGATTACCTGTAGGCAGATAGAAAAAGTGACCTCAGAGAATGGGATCCTACCACCTGAGATTAAAACCCTAGTCTAGAAGTTTTCAGTGTGTTTTTGGCTGCCTGATTGGAAGGACCCACTCATACTTGGAAGCCTGACTTCCGTCCTTGGCAGGAACACCCTAACCAAGTCCAAGTCTTTCAATCATTTGAATTCCCAGCATAGCTCCCTGCATTTCCATGCCTTCTTTAACCTCTTATGTCAACCAGCTTTTCCTTCCCCTGTAATGTCCCAGTCAATGCTTCTTCCTGAGGTGTCAACCAGTGTGGGATGCCTCCAAGTCCACCATGGCCATCCACCTCACTCCTGTTAAAACTTCTCCATAAGACCCTGACTTCAGCTACAGCAAGTGGTCTCCTATCACCTCTGCAGAAATAATACTTACCTCCATTTACCCACTTACTGGACAAGAACTTGCATAGCCCCTTTTCTCTTCCCAATTCTCTATATAATTATTGACTTTGCCACTGGCCCCACCATTTGGGCTATTCACCACCCTTTTTAACAGAGGACCACCAATGCCACTGCTGATCAGAGTATCCAGAACCTCCTCCTGCTGAGATCAATTAGAGCTGCTCAATACCAGCACCTAGAGGAGGCCTCTACCTGCCCCCTCTCAGTGGGAAAACATTTAAAATAGTCACCAGGCCTTTTCCCACCAACATTTTCCTATCAAATAAACAGAAAAGGGCAGAAATGTTAGGTAGAAGTTGAACATTTTGAAACATGCCCTCCTACTTAGAATAAGAGTCACCTCAAGGTCTTTGAGTTGACCCAACCTAAACCCCAGAGGGTGCTCCATCACCATGCAAAGAAAACCCAAACACTCCATTGTCATAAGAAAGGAAATTGTTATCCAGGACTGAAATCCTGAAAAACACCTGGTTTCTTAGGAAGGTGACACCATATGGACCTTTCCCTGACAACCACGCAGCAATGTCCTAATCACAAAAATTTCCCCCTCCCTGACCCCCCCGGAATCCCCCCCAGGTTGTATACTGAAGACAGGTCTCAGTCTCCACTGGACCCCCTCTGCAGGCTTGTCCTGAGCAAACCTGCTACTGTTGAAAAAAAGAAAGTGACCTTCACTCTATTTGCATAACAGCACATTTCGTCTTTATCCTGATATCGACACATATTGTGTATTTGAAGAGAAATGACTATTCCAATTACCCAGAGGGTATATTTTGTTAGGAACAGAAGAGGACTCAACAATAAAAAATCTCTCTGAGTATTGAGAGAATCTTCCTAGTGTTGATACAGGTACATTGCAGATAGGGAACAGATTCTTGTTCCCAAGTGTTGAAGATTAAAAACCCAAGATACACAGGCAGGCCTAGAGAGTAAGTTTAATTTAGGAAAATGACAGAGACAGACATATCCTGAGAGAGTTGGGACCATAGATCAGGGAGCCCATGGGAGTGGTGCAACTTGCTTTATGATAGATCCCAGAAACCCCCTCTTTAATTATTGTCTTCTCTTTCTTCCCTGTATACATGACCAAAAGCAGGGTGTGGAGGTGAACCCACTGCTCTCTCTTTGATAACCAATGTTAACCAGCTCCATCCTCTCTGACCCCCACCCTTCATTACCTACACGACTGTCAGGCCTTCGTTCCTGCTTCAGTTTGCTGAGAAATTTGACATGTCCTGCCACTCAGGCCAGGTAGGGCTGCAGGAGAATTGCTTTTTGGCAAAGAAAGCATGTGGGGTCAGCACAGTGGCCCCATTTCATAGAGTCATTCTCTTAGCCTGGTGTCCCACCATCCTCATCTCTCTGTTCCCTAAGTTTCATAATAAATGTCTGTGATCAGTGTTACTTTGATGTACGTGGTGCTTTCCTGTCTTCACTTTCCCCCCTTTCAGCAGTGTCCCATAGAACTGGGGACAGGATAATGAAGCTCTTGTTGCTGTCTGTCATGGACACATGGGCCTGTACTCCATTTCATCACATCTACATAATCAATTATTCAAAACAGGAGAGATTTTCAAGGGTATCCAAAAACAAAAAAAAAGGCACCAAAAGAAGGGACAGGTAAATCTTATGGCCTGGAATGAGACACTTGTTAGACCTTCAACCATGTCAGTCTCCAGGGCTCATTACCAACTGAAATCATCAAGAAGTCACTGTTTCTACACCACAGAATTCAGCAACAGGGATTTTAAAAAATTAATCTCAATATCAAATTTTTATAGATTCAAACTTCACCCATGCCCATACATATTGTGGTGAAGGGTGCTATTCTACCCATTAGTGAGGAGAATAAGTTCAGAGGAACCGAGAGTTATACACATCCTGCAGCTGGTCAATGGCTCAGGACTCACTGGTCAATTTCCTGACTTCTATTCCAAGGTACTATCTCCTTTACTGGAGCCAAGCAGAATTTTGACTTGGAAACATGGACAGGAAAATCTTCCACCAAATTCAGGATTTGGGGGAACAGGAGTGTAGGGAAATGGAATCATACAGAAGGGTGAGATGGAAGAGGAAAGACAGTCACTTAAAAATGAGCTTAATAATAGGTTGTCTGATGTTGAAAGTCAAGGCATTTAAAGTTCTTTAAAGAAAACCACCTTGTCTATGACTATTATAACCTCCTTTCCAAACATTTGAGCTCGATCCCTTTAGGAACCAGAAACTAAACCTTCCTGGAAGAGATTTTTAAATCTTGTAATTAGTCATATCCATTAAACCAGAGTGTGTGGAGATGAGACCCAGTCAGCAGTTAGCTAAACTTCTCCAGATGACTGCAATAGAACCAAATCTGGAGGATCAGGAACATGGTCATGAGACATGGCATACCTGCAGAAATATCTTAGATGCAGTTTTAAAGAAATTATAAATGAACTTTAAAGGATGTGACTTTTGCCTATGAAAAAAAGAACTTAGCATTTCACCTGTAGTCCCAGGAAACTACTCAGAAATGACAGAGGCTGCCTGTCAATTTAGCTATTATGTTTAAAATTTAAAAGGAATGTAAAAGGAATACAGAATATTCATGCAATTGAATTAAAGACAAACCCAAGGGAGTATTACTCAGATTTGAAACTCAAAGGGGAATGAAAGCCAAGAAACCACAAAAATAATGATTCTAAGAAGCAGGATCTACAGGTCTAGATGATTGTTTAGTTTCCAAACCACAGTAGAAAAATGGAAATGCCCCTACATTACACAGTCATTGTGAACCTCATCATTCCTAGTGAGAAAATGAATGGAGATGGGTGGTCTTGATAGCTGCACAACACTGGGAATGTGATTGATGCCACAGAATTTTGAACATAAAAATGGTGAAAATGGTGATTTTTCATATATGCTTAACCACAATTAGTAATGGGAATAAAATACCATATGGATCTTTCAAAAAATAAGCCAGGAACAGAAAGACTAGTGCTGCATATTCTCTCATATGGGCAAAATAAACAAAATTAACCTGAAATCAGATTAGTTATTATTAAGGACTGGGAAGAGTGTTGGGGTTGGCACTGAGAGATGAAAATTGATGGTTGAATATGGACAATGTGAACTTTATGCATGTTCATATGTATCATACAGAATCCCTTTAACATGAGGAATTCATAGGTGTTAATAAAGGGATCTGACAGAAGGGAATACTAAACACAAGCTTTCTGCTGAATGTAGGAGAAGTCCATAACTTTTGGGGCATTCATTACTCTTCTTCTCTTTCCTGCACTAATATTAGGAAAACCTTAGAGCTTAGGAGAGCATAAACCAATGTGGCTAATCACGAGCTCTAAGTATGGAGCCTCCAATGTCATTTAATAGGTAAAATTCTTCCTCTCAGACCAGGCTTTCAGCCTGATGGCTCCAGCCCAGTGGGTTCCACACATATGATTTGTCCCCCTGTGGTTTTCTGATCTGGGAAGTTGCTCCCTTACACTGTATTCAGAGCAATCCTGAGGACAGAGTCCAAGTCTCAAGCAGAGATTTGGCGGAGGAGACCTGTTGGATCCTCAGACCTCAGTCATGACCCAGTAGACACCCAGCATTACCCAGTAAGTGCTGAGGGAAATGACAGATGAAGGAGGAGTTATGGGTTCCTCATCAGGACCAACAGGCAATGTTGCAGCCAGAGAAGAGGCACAAATGTGCAAGATTTTAACTCTGAGGATGGTGAAGTTTGTGTTCTTGGTCATGGTCAGGAATCTTAGGTAATGCTTTTCCTTCTACCCACAATGTAGAACCCCTTCTATGGGATCTACATCCCATAGGCAGTTCACTCACTGTCTGGAGAAACTGGGTCCTTCCACACTGTTCTATAAGTACTTTCAAAAATTAGGAAGGATACCATAGGAATGAGGAGCAGGAAGACACCACCCACAAGATCATGGAGCATTCCTGAGAGCTCTTTAAATCCCAGGCTCTAGTTATGTTCCTCATTTACATTTCATCTGCATAAGTTTTCTATTGTTATTAATGCCCACATTATGATTTTATATAAAAAGAAAGATATAGCATTATTAGTAAAGTGCATGTGGTTTTGGGGTAGTAAAGATTGAGTTCTGTTTTAACCAGCCTGCATGATTACAGACAGTCATCTTGCTATGCAAACCCTGGCAAGGTGTCCTCTTGACCACTCAAGTGTCCTTTTTACTTCCTGTCACTCAGGGAAGAGACACCTTGCTCACTGTGCTCTTCCTTTTTTGTTTACCTACAAGATCACAGGGCAGATCAGTGGGTGATACCAGCCATCCACCTTGGGAAGCATAGGTACAGACCATGGGCAAAATCACAAAGGGGACAGTGATGGTTCACCACACACCAGACACTTGCCCTGGTCCAGGAGATCCTTGTAGCTAGCTGCTCACACCCTCCTGGGAACTTCTACTCAGCACCTCCAAACCTGACGTGAAGTCAGGGCTTGATTTCATTATTAGGAAACTAGAAACAGCTAAAAAAAATTGTTCCTCAGATATACGATTAGTTAAAGACCCACATCTCTGCTTAAAATTTCTTATAGTTAGTAAACAATGAAAAAATATAGTGCATGGGAGAGAGAGTCTACAAATTTATTTTCTCTCCTCCTGGTACCCTTTTATTTCTTAAACCTGAGGCAGATCATCATTATCTCTAACTCAGCCTTGTCACTGAGAAGTCTAGTCTATAAACCTGCAATGGTTTAGACAGGTGCATCTAATGTGGTCAGTCAGTGGTGAAGACATAAGGAAGGGAAATCTAGATATCAGTATTATAAATTCATTCATCATACCACGCAACTGGAATGTTCTTCAGTCTGAAGTGAACTTTCTCCTATTTCTGTAACAAGACATTTTATTTTTCTCCTTTTGTAAAGATCAGTTGTATATTTGGAGAGGAATAAGTAATTCATTTCTAATACTCAGAGCCTATATCTTATAAGTCACAGAAGAAGATGAAAAAATGAAAAAATCCTTTTAAATATTGAAGACATCCTTTCATGGTTCAAAACACTTGGCCATGATCAATGCAGTTTCAGACAATTGGAGTTTACCTCCTGTACTTCCATCCATTTCAGGAATGCCCCATGGAACTAGAGACAAGGATTTGACTTGGGCAAGACATATGTCAGAGCTTCATATCATTGCAGTCTCAGTGCTTTTGATATTCATGGTCATCAGTAACTCACTATTCCCATAACATTCTGTATTTTTTATTTATTTATTTGTTTAATTAATTTTTTTAATTTTAGGTCATTGTACACAAATGGAGTACAACTACCATTTCTGGTTGTACACAAAGTAGAATCATACGATTTGCATATTTATACATATACATAGGGTATAGATGTTTGTCTCATTCTATTATCTTTCCTTCCCCACCCCCTCCACACCCCTCATTTTCTTCTATACAATCCATCCCTTCTCCATTCTTCCTGTGCCTCCCTCCACCTCCCCTATGTGTCATCAACCACTTATAAGAGAGATCATGCAGCCTTTGGTTTTTTGGGTTGGTTTATTTCAATTAACATGATCTTCTCCAATTCCATCCAAATACCTGCACACGTCATAATTTTTAATATTCTTTATGTCTGAATAATATCCCATTGTGTATATATGCTGCAGTTTCTTTATTCATTCATCTATTGAAGGGCATCTTGGTTGGTTCCACAATCTCGCTACAGTGAATTGGGCAGCTATGAACATTGATGTGGCTGTATCACTGTAGCATACATATTTTAATTCCTTTGGGTATAGGCCAAGGAGAGGGATAGCTGGGTCAAATGGTGGCTCCATTCTGAGTTTTCAAAGGAATCTCCATACTGCTTTCCAGAGTGGCTACACCAATTTTCAACCCCACCAGCAATATATGAGTGTGCCTTTTTCCCCACATCCTCGCCAACACCTATTGTTGCTTGTATCCTTGGTAATAGACATTCTAATTGGGGTGAGATGATATCTTAGGGTAGTTTTGATTTGCATTTCCCTTATTACTAGAGATGTTGAACATTTTTTCATATATCTGTTGATTGCCAAGGACCAGACTTCCTTAACATGACTCCCGAAGCAAAAGAAATAAAAGCTGGAATCAATAATTGGGATAGATTCAAACTAAAAAGCTTTTTCTCAGCAAAGGAAACAATCAGCAATGTGAAGAGAGAGCCTTCAGAGTGGGAGAAAATATTTGCCACACACATGACAGATAAAGCACTAATCTCCAGTATATATAAGGAACTCAAAAAACTTTACCCCAAGAATACAAATAACCCAATCAATAAATGGCCTAAGGAAATGGGCAGACACTTCACAGAAGAGGTGAATTCTTCTTTTATTTTTTAAAAGTAACCACAATGGACAAACCTTTTTAGGTTCAAATTTCATTTATGTGACATATTGTGGAGATGGGCACTCTGCTCCCTAGCAGTGGGTGTGTAAGTTTAGAGAGGTAGAGAGAGTCATAAACACAAGCATCCAGCCGCAGGTCATTGACTACCCACGAAGATGGTGATTTCTTGAATCCCATTCCAGGACACCATCTCCTCTACGGGAGTCAAATAGAAAATGATTCCTAAGAGAAGATGAAATTCCTTCTTGATTTATTTTGGAAGCATTATTAACACATGGAGTATAAGGAAATGTGGTATGTTAAGGATAAGGGGATCTATTAATAATGCCTGCCTTTAATTGGGATACCAAATGTAGGCATTTTGCAGTAAAACAATATACATCAGTTGTTGGTACTCACAGAACTCTCCTCTTCCCACATGATGCATGAAACTTTTCAGTAGTGTGATATGGAGAAAAGCAAAAGAATTTTGAAAGAATTGTCATGATAATGCCCTAATAAATGAGCCCCCCCAGGGTCTGATGTTTGTATTTGACAGATTTAAAGTCATATGACAAAGTAAAGAGAAATTCATACTGTTTATATGAGCCTTAGCTACTTTCAGGTAAGTTTTAGTAAAAACTTTTAACAGAGACCTAAGTCAAAGCTGAGATAGAAACATTGACAGGAAAATTTACCCACCAAATTCAGGAAGAATTTGCCTTTGGGGAGCAGGTGGGCAGGAGAATGGAATCATGCTGTGACACCAAGTGTTCAATTTCAATGCCCTAATTCAAGTGTGTGTAAAGAATCAGATCTGAAGCATGCATCATCACATGCTTGGATTTTAATGTACATAGTGGGTACTATTGGCAACAATATGAATGGAACATTTGCTGAATGTCTGGATGTCTGGTAATTATTTTAAGGCAGTTGTTCTCAAAGCTGGTGTCATTAAAGACCATGAAGACCTTCACATGCAGATGTTCTGACAGAATGTCTATAGAATCAGCATACAATAAAATATCCATAGGTAAAAAAAATGATTAAAGAAACTGAGAACCACAACCCAGACAACTTAAAATGTTTTTCATAATACTTTTTTATGAAGTAAAATCTAGACCAACAAAGTAAAAGGAATTTGGGCAGTAGGGAGGGGAGGGTCAGGGGTTACTGGGGAGTAAAATTCATTAAATTTCGTTAGATGCATAAACCAATGAGCAGCAATGAAACTCATCATTCTGCATAATTAATATGTACAATGAAAAAAATCATCTAGGACTCCTTCATGAAATCATCTGGTCCTACCGCCTTCATAATTATCCCTGTTTTATAGATGAGGAAACTGTCTCAACACATTCACATTATTGCAGGTACTTTTGTATTTTCCACAAGGAAATCATAGTGTGAGTTGACAAAAATAATGTACCCAGGTTGTCTTCAAGTAGCTGGTGTAGGGGAACTGCAATCTATGCATCAGGCATACTACAGTGATGCAGCTACATCAATGTTTATAGCAGCTCAATTCACAATAGCTAGACTGGAGAACCAAAACTAGTTGCCCTGCAACAGATGAATGGATAAAGAAGCTGTGGTACATATACACAATGGAATACTATTCAGCCATAAAGAAGAGTAATATTATGGCATTTGCAGATAAATGGGTGGAATTGGAGAATATCATGCTAAGTGAAATAGGCAATCCCAGAAAACCAAAGGCTGAATATTTTACCCTGGTAAGTGGATGATGATATATAATTGGGTTGTGGGAGTGGAGGATGAGAGAAGAATAGAGGAACTTTTATTATGAAGAGGGAAATGAGAGGGGCAAGGGTGGGGTATGAAAAATGTGCTTGGGAGCCTGGTCTTCATCCTGGCCATTGGCTCTCACTCCCACCTTCATACCCTTCCTCTTCATGTAGTTCTTCCTCTCCAACCTGTCCTTGGCTGACATCTGCTTCATCTCCAACACAGTCCCAAAGATGCTGGTGATCATCCAGATGCACAGCAGACCCATCTCCTATGTGGGCTGCCTGACCCAGATGTCCTTTTTCATCCTTTTTGCATGTATGGACAGTCTGCTTCTGACTGTGATGGTCTATGTCCTATTTGGAGTCATCTGTCACCCCTGCACTGCCCAGTTATCATGAACCCCTCCCTCTGTGCCTTCTTGGTTTTGGAGTCATTTTAAATTAGCTTTTTGGACTCCCAGATACACAACTTGGTTGTATTACATTTTACCTATTTAAAGAATCTGGAAATTTCCAATTTCTTCTGTCACCCTTCTCAACTTCTTAATCTTGTCTTCTTCAATTCCTTTTAACAAAAACATAGTCATTTATTTTCTTGGTACCATATTTGGTGTTCTTCTTGTCTCAGGCAACCTTTCCTCTTACTCTAAAATTTTTTCATCAATTCTGAAAGTTCCATCCTCAGGTAGGAAATATAAAGCCTTCTCCACCTGTGGGTCCCACCTGGCAGTTGTTTGTCTATTTTATGGAGCAGACCTTGGAGAATACCTTGGTTCAGCTGTATCACATTCTCCCAGAAACAGTGTGGTGGACTCAGCATGGATATACATAGTGGTCACCCCCGTGCTGAACCCCTTCATCTGCCCCTGAGGAACAGGGACATTCAAAGTGCCCTGAGGAGGCTGCACCACAGGACAGTGTAAACTCAGGACCTATAGCACTCATTTGTATTATCAGATGGATTAACTAGAACAGAAATGAGTCTGTTGTCTCTAGTCACATTATTTTTCAGCCTGTGTACTTCAATTCCTCAGCAAGTTTCATAGTTTAATGGGTTTGACACTTATGGGAGAGGTGTAAAGGGGGCTTTTAAAAATATGTTGAAAATTTTAGTTTTTGAATAGAAAATATTTGTGGAGTTCCATGATGACAAAGATTATTGTATACTGTGCCCTGTGGTAAAAAGCCAGGGTGTCTGGCACACTCTACATTGGGCTCATACAGTCTCCCAATTGGCAAACCTCTGGATCAAGGTTTGGCATATGGTAGCAGGGAGGTATGGTGACTTTCCAATTCCATGGGAGGGATAGCCACCCATGAGCCCCAGAGTGCCATTTTACACTGGAATGGCCATCATACCTGTTCTATGATATCTTGTTGGATAGTCCAACAGGAGCCTCTAGGTACCCAACACAGTTTCTGTAACTTCCATTTTCTCCAAACACTGGGAAACCAGATCCCTTAGTTCTAGAGTTTCATGGGGAAGCCAAGCCATTCCATCATAGAGTACCCCAACCATGGGCAAGAGGCTCTGAGTCACGGCTAGACTGCTATCACAATGGTTGCCTTAATTTCATCCCATTCTGAGGTGGCAATAAATGTCTTTCACAACTCCATCCAGTCATCCAGAGAATTAGTCTGGATTCACCAGGGAAGTCATGCATCAGAACTCACAGTGTTAACAGCTGTGTACAGCTGGCCCATCACAATAGAGACTGATTAAGATACCCATTTCACAGGTCAGGATGTGCAGCCATGGGCAATTCAGCTACAGGTTCAATGGGAGGTGCACATCCCATGCCACCCACAGGTTGCAGGCAGAGAGGGATAGTGGCCTGCTCCAGCAGGGTCTTAGGACATCAGACAACTCATCTTCCATGAAGGGGTGGGTGCAGCACCTGTGAGGAGTTGAGAGAGTTCTGAATGAGTGTCCCTGATGAGGAGGACCAACTTCTGTGGGGGCTTTGCTGCATAACACAGCACCCTCATTACAGGTCCAGGTAAGGAAGGAAGCTGTACTTAAGCCTGGGTTTGGGCAGGCAGGGACTGTTCTCTTGTCTGGTTCCACTGGATTGATCTGGGGGCTAACTGTGCATTGGACATGGCCCTGGACCATAAAGGCCCCCCACCTTTATGGAGTATCCCTGTTGGCCCCATGGGAGAAAGGTTTGGGTGTGATATCCTTGTGACACAATGCGGACAGTGAATCCCATCTCCCTCTAGGTACATGTGATTTGGCCAGGTCCTGCAGATAGGACACAGATTGTAAAAGGCTCATTTGCTATTTCCCTTTGGCCCAGTATGAGTTCCCCAGTGCTGGTGCATACAAAGCTTGCTGAAATTCAGAACCAAGCTGTACCAAGCTGTGGAATCACCACATAGGGAAGCCACCACATGGAGCCACTGAGGCTTCTGAAACCAAGGCTGCCATATATTCTCCCAGATGGATGTGATTTGCCTATGTTAGTGCCTGTACCTACTTTGTCCTTTCATCTGCAGGTGTGTCCTTGCTGACACAACAAGATCAGCAATTCCATCGGAGGCAGAGACACCCATGAGTTCCATTGGGCCACAAGAGACCCAAATGTGATGATTGTAACATTTTGTTGAACCAAGTCCCTCTGCCTGCCTGCCAAGTATTTCCTCAGTTACATATTGCACTAGCCCTAAAATGTGTTGGAGCTCATAGGATAAAGAGCTAGTAAACAAAAGCACTCCGAATATACATCCCATTTTCCTAGAGTTACACCCATCCTTGGGTTGACTGCCCAATTCCACACCCATCCTGCCATGGGATCTGTGGTGCATACCAAAGTTCCACCAGAGCTGCAAGCTGTTTCTCTATCAGGGTAGTGAACCTCTGCATTCTTCCATAAATGTGACCAGAGGCCTACTGGTCTTCACAGCGGCTGATGCCACTGACACAGGCCCCACCAAAACCCTCCTAGGTTACATCTCCAGCCCAAAGGTGCAAGCCAACTCTACTCCCTACAGGAACTAAACTTGATAAATGGCCCTCTTAATGATCTGAAAGACCTGTTCAACTGCATCAGTCTGGTCCCACTGTGCCTCTTTGTTCACTAGGGCAGAGACAGGATGAACCAAGTGGGCCAAATGGGGAATAAAACTCACAGATGCACCAATAAGCCTACATAGGTCTGCAATCACCTAACTGTTGTTGGTTGTGGATATGCCTGGATTTTATCAATAACAGCTTCCAGCACAACTTTTATCTTACATGACCAAGTCACACCCAAGAACTTAACTGACAAGCCAGGTTCCTGCACCTTGGCAATGTTTACTGCCCAAACAGTTCCAAATGGGTCACTAAAGTTGGACAAGCTCTTAACCTGCAAAAGAGTTGGAAGTTGACAACACATCATCAGCACAATGAAACACGTACAGTAGACAGTTGACTCTGCCAGGCCAAGTCATGGGACACTAGACCATGCCTGGTGGTTGGTCTATGTCAATAACCTTGAGGCAACACTTGAGTGTCCATTGTTGGCCTTCCCAAGTGAAGGCAAACTGCTCCTGGCTTTACGAGTCCAGAGTAATAGATAATAAAATATTAGACATATCCAGCAAATAGCAGTAATTGAAAAGTCAGTTGGTCCATGAGATCATTCACTGAGGGAACTCCTGCATTCAGAGAAGGAACCACTTTTTTCAGTTCTCAAGAATCCAGAGTCATTCTCCAAGTACCAGCAGGTTTCTTCAGTGGCCACACTGGAGAGTTCAAGGCCCATCAGGGGTCCTATTATGCCCACCATCTTCAGTTTCAGGATTATAGCTTCAATTTCTGCATGTACCCCTGGAAAGCAGTAATCACTCACCACTACAGTCCTCCTGGGTAGTGGCAAGACCTGGGCTGGGTGTTTGTCATGTCCTGTCAAAACCACCTTCACAACTTGCACATGGAGATGGACCTCCCCCATTATGGTCTGCAGTCACAGTCCCTGAAGCACATCTATACCATGTACTCTGGGATAGGAGACATGTACACCATGTACAATTGAGTGAAACCCACTGGTGATACAATTGTCATTATTTTGATTGTTTGTCCCCACGAGCTACCAATGTGGGCATATTAACCTTTGAACTTAGCAGGGTTTCCAAATACCAGGTTGCATTCAGCTCCAGTATAGTGTGTCTAACAGCCTCTGCATATTTTCCAGGAATCAATGAACAGTGAGATCCACATGTGGCCGCAGCTCCATACCTACTGTCACTATAATAGAGGACAAATGAAAGTGATGGGAACATAAATTTAAGGGAATAACTCTATAAAATGGGCCCACTGTGTTGACCCCCCATGCTGTCTTTTCCAAGAAGCAATCGACCTGCAGCCCTGCCTGGTTTCAATGGACAGGATATGTCACATTCCTCAGCACACACCTGTTATCTGCAGGAGAAATGTAGGCCTGAAATAATGTCAATAAGAGGAACCTAAGTTACCCTGAAGGGGGTGACTCTGGGAACTTTTTCACAGACCAATTCTGAGACTCAGTAAAGTAAGGATAATTCTCTAAGCATAAACCTTGTAAGAATTTATGGTTGAGAATCCAATTAGAACTAGTCTGCATGGACCGAAGTGATTTAGAGTTATCATAGCAGTAGGTACTTGAAAGTCTGATGTCATCTTGGTGTTAGTCAAAAGTCAAGAGGTGGACCTGGGCAGAACTCGTTGGAATCTTCTCTGGGATCCCCAATTTAACTGGAGTTCAGGAGAGGCATGCAGTCCCTCTCCTTTCTGAGGGGACCCACTCTCTCCCTTGAGAGTGTCCCCTTTCCCTTTTCCTACCCCTTCTATAAACTCATTGTCTGTTATTCTGAGCAACATGCCCAAAATCTTTCTGATTAGATTGCAAGAATTGGACTTTGTGGGAAGGGGCCTTTGTGTTACCTCGGTTTCCAGAATGTCAGCCCTATAACAACTGCAGCTTGGCACCTTGGCCAAATTCTTAGTGGATTTTTATGACCTTGAGTACCTTTGCTGATTCAGAGAGTTTATGGCCTTGAATACATGTGGAAAGATAGCCCACCATAAGCCTTGTGGAGGGAGCCTAATATAATCATCTTGAATATGCCTGCAATCCCTGTGTCCTCTTCCTCTGGTTGTCTGCATGGGGAAGCCCCTACCTCACACTGCATTCATATCAGTCCTGAGGACAGAACCCAAACTTTCATTAGGCAAGGGACATGGAGGGAAGGGCATCCATAATCCTCCTGCATGACCCAGCAGAGACTCAGCAAAACCGAGGAAGTGCTGAGGGTGAAGATGCAAGGGAAAGTCAGGACCATCAGTAGTGTTGTTTCCTCATTCTCATAACAAAAGGAACATTTTTGGTAGCCTAATAGTGGGATAGGAAAACTCAACATCTAAGCTATATGGGATGTCAAGTATCTGTTCATGGTTGTGGTATAGGTGCAGGAATGCCTTGAAAAAATTTTAAAACATGTTGATTCTCCTTCCTGTGGACATCTTATCCATAACAGCAGAAGATGGGTCCCTCCACGTGCTTCCTAAGCACTCCAAAATGATTATAGAAACAGTATCACAGATGAAGTGGAATGACTGCATGAAAACATCATGCAGTGTTATACAGGGCTTCCGATGCCAGACTCCAAGCTATATGTTCTATGGAGCTTGTTTTACTACATCTACAAAGAGTTCCTTCAGAAACAATTGGCAAATTATGATTATTATGCAGAAAAACAAGCACAAATTTTTATCATTAAATGCACTACATGGCCAGGTAGAAAAGACTGAAGTTATGTTTGAATTTTGCTATTTGATTAGAGAAACTGAGCATCATATCAAAAAATCTTGGCAGGCTTACCTTTGATGACCAAAGCAGCTATTCTTTTTCCATTTCTCTCTTGGAGGAGACCTCTTGTCCACTCTGTCCTTCCCTTTTGAGTTTCCTGTGGATCACAGGAGAGCATGGTACTTGGCCCTTGCTGACTCCAGTATAGAATGAATGACTACAGGTGGTGAGCAATGATCACAGACAGTGTAAGTGCATGATAATTCATCCTGACAGTGCAAATCTCTCTTTTGTCCATAGCTCAGAGTACCTCTGGAGTCCTCTCCATCCTTCTCCTTTGAATCTCAAAAGGAGATAGAAAATCAAAAGGTGATTTTCCAGCCCTTCTAAGAAACCTAGAAATAGTTGTATATTATGCCTAGGATGTCCCTGGGATAAAGACCCCAGGACCTCTACTTACATCTTTGTGATGATTGAGAAACAATTAAAATATCCCCGGCATTGGTTCCAGAGACCAACCATTTAAGTTTGTGTCCCAAAGTCTCCATCTATTTCTGAGACATATGGAGGTTTGTTAATATGTCTCAGATTCAGAATTGTCTTGTGTCTGGATTTCCACTTGATTTAATTGCATTGAATATAAATTAAAAAGATGCTAGATGCTCCCTGTGAATAACATGATTAATGCTTCAAATAATAGAGAATTATGACATCATTATTATTGGCATAAAGACTTAGGCTGATCACTATGTTTCTTGACTGAAATGCCCTCTAACCTTAGTTAAAGCTTTACCAGTTCCCTATAGGACTTTGCATTTTTGTCCTTCTCATAGTAGAGCTGAATGTTCAGGGAGAAATTACAGAGTTTGTCATTTTGTTTTCCCAAAGCCTATGCCTTATTTGGCATACTACAAGCATCAAGGATTAAAATCTCTGTTAAATACTGTTTGAGCCTTCCTTTGTTAAGAGAAACAGAGCATGGGGTATGGTTGCCCACCCTGGGGCCATTCATGCCTGTACTTTCCTCTATGTAGGCATGAATCAGAGGACCAGAGATGAGAGAAAATAACATTTGCTTGTTTCTATGCCATGGAAACAAGAGATTCATTATTACTTTTTTAAAAATCAGCAATATTAAATTATTTAAAAGTCATGAAAAACAATTTTATGAACATAAAAGGTAAAGGCAGGAAGAGAAAACCCTGCATTGCTTGGGCTAAGATCCATTTGAAGGTTTCAAGGTACTCCACACTCTCTTGATCTTAGATAAGAGGCTGTGACTGGTCATTGACAAACGGTCTATTTCCACAATGATGGAAGTATGCATTAAAAAATAAGCACTTCATTATTAAGATTCAAAGTTGCAGAGAAGCTACACAAGTCCTTGATATGGGTGTTATTATCCCTATTTTTGTAGGAAACATGAATACAGAGAAGTGGAGAGATGAAAGTTCAGGGTCTGTTCTTTCCAGTGGAGCCAAGTAGGCAGGTTAATTTTTTTACAAGGAGGTGAAATTTTTTTTTGAGCTATCTTGGAATGACAAGATGTACTTTGAGGATATTTTTGAGTGAATATCTTCGTAATGAGAATATGATTTAAAGTAACTGATCTTTGTGTTTCTCCACAAGTGTAGATGATAAATAGAAAATCTGAACTGCTAAATTCAAACAACTGCTAAAATTAAACTGCAAATTCAAACAACTATGATGTACCTGTCATAAAAGATTTATCTTTGTAAGTTGTTACAATTTTTTTTAAATTGGCACATGTATGCTGTTCAGCGTTCTTAGGTAAGAGTTCATGGATGCCAAGATGGCAGAGGCAGGTTAAAAGAAATATACCACTGGAGAAGATGGGGAAATGGTCATGTACATGTACCAGAAGTTTCATTACCATGACAACTCCTGCCACTAAAGACTTTTCACCATGACAACTCATGCCACAGGTTAGGTGTTTTTAAATAATCAAAGCCCGTAAAGAGGGCAGTATTCTAATTAGTTTCCTAAAGTCACTAATGGGTGAAATTCGACACTATCCTAATCAGGTATCCCAAGGTAACCAATGAAAGCAAGTGGGGCAAGGGCTTCATCCAGGCCCTATAGGAAAGAGAACATCTCACTGCTCATTATATAAGACACTGATTTCCAGACATCCTGACTGTGAGCATGTCCCTCACTCAGCCCGTTGTGCTCAATCTTAGCGAATCCTTCTCTCACCTTCACTTTCCATGAATCTATACTTTGCCCATCATATGTGTGTGTCTTGCTCATTTCTTTGTTTGGTACATCAAGAACCTGTGATGGCAAAAGCAGTCCTGGTTGTGAAATGAAGTTATAAAAATATAAGAAAGAAACCAATGCCTGGGGAAAGGGTCAGTTCCCCTCCCCTCTCTCATCCTTTCTCTGGGAAGTCTAACTCACCATGGGTCCCTACCTTTTGGATTGTAAGTGGTGCCCTAGGAGTCTGAATATTCCCTCTTGAAATGTAAGCAATGCCTGTGAAAAAAGCCCTTTCTTCTTATCCATTTCTATGAGCATGCTTCATGTTAGAGATCTGCACAAGATCTTCTGCTGTGCAGATGAGGATTTTTTTTTTTTTAAAGAGGAAAAAGCCCCAGTGATAGGATGGATCTAAGATGACATTGAATAACTGGTAAGTGTTGTGAGAAACTGTGGATCAGGGCTCAGAATTTGCTTTCCTCTGGGCCCGCTGGTGTAAAATAAAGTTTGGAGTTCTCAGAGCACTGTTTGCTGCTTATGGATGAGTCTGTTTCCCACAACACAACTGAACTCCCTAGTGATAACAGTGGGACATTTCAAACATGTAGACAATGTGAAATGATCCTATCAGAAAAATCTGGTAGCCATCATTGAAGTGTATGGAAATGACTGAAGGGTTATGAAAAGTAATATTCCTAGAAGACAGCTCCCCAAGAAAAACAGAGGGACAGTGTATCTTGGGAGGAGGAGGAGTAATTGGCCAAACACACCCTTTCCCAATAACAATGGGTCCTAAACTTAGACCTTTATCCATCACAAATTAGCCCTAAATGGAGGCACAGCAAATACTGAAACTCTGGGAAACAATAGATTCCAGAATAAGAACTATGAGTTTCAACCTTTTTACAACCACCCTCCTAAGTTAAAGTTCAAACCAGTACAACTAGACCCTGATGGCCAAAATTGAACATACACAACTTCCAATAATTACATCTTTGAACCCTATAAAATCACAATCCCCTCTGTAAATAACTGAGGGCCATTTTCCCCCACCTAGAAAATGGATCCCAATGGTGCTCCAGTCTGCAAAGGAATAAAACCTTCTCCAAGTCTGTTGAGGTCTGCTTCCCATTCTTTTGCGCTTGCAATGACATCCCCCAAAAAAGTGTGGCCTTGGAAGAGCAAGGGGGTGTTTAACCCAAAGAAAATAAAATCATCCTAGCCCATCACAGAAAGCCAAAAGAAGCCTTTATTTAGCAGGCCAGAAACAATTGCCCTTACTCCTAAAAGCGGGGTGCCAGGAAATTGCACATTAATTGTGTCATTGCCAAGTTTTATAGGCCTCGGGATGGGATTAGGGTGGGGCAATAGGGCAAGGGAGCGTTTAGGGTTGGACTATAGGGAGGGGGGATTAGGATGGGGCTGACTCTCTCTCGAAGGCACTGGAGAATCATTTTGGGGAGTATAACAGAAGAAGAAGGCATTCATTGATAACATTGATCCTTTCCCAGTGACAAGACAATCCCTTGGAAGGAAGCAAACATCACCCACTCACAAGACAATCCCTGGGAAAAGGGCCAGCATTGATCCTTTCCCAGTATATCCTTTCTCAGTGAAAGTACAATGGACCCTGGAGGAAGAGATAACCAAGGGACAAAGGGACACTAAACTTTGGACCCTCTACCCTTGCCCTATAAAGCACTTCCCAGTAAAAACAAATTTCTAATTTTCACAACCTTGTTCCTGGATGTCCACTTCCTTTTAAAGTCTTCGATGGCTGTCACCTCCCAGTGTGTAACCTCTATAATCCCAGACCCCTCCTGCAGTCAGTGGCCATTTTCTACCCAGAAAGTGTGCCTACCAGATGCCTGACTCTGCTGCTAAATAAAGGCTTTGCTGAATTCCTGAGGTGCGCACCTGGATTGGTCATTTTGTGCTTACAATCACCTCAAGCATTCATCTTTACTTTTTTGGGGGACATTGAAAGTCCATTCTTCTAGCTGTTTTAGAGTACACAGCAACTTTTTGTGAACTATAGTCACGCTGCTGTGCTTGATACACCAGATTTTCTTCTTTCCTCTCTTTCTCTCTCCTTCTACCTACCTTTCCTTTCTCTCTCTCTCTCTCTCTCTCTCTCTCTCTCTCTCTCTCTCTCTCTCTCTCCTTTCTCTTTTCTCTTTTATTATATGTGGAATAAAACCCAGGAGAGCTTTGCCATCACCATCCCCTTTTACTTTTTTCTTTTGAGATAGGGACTGACTAAATTGGTCAACCTGGCCTTGAACTTGTGATCCTCCTGCCTGAGCCCATGTGTAGCTGGGATTAAAGACTTGCACCACAATGCCAGACTCTATTCCAACATGGATTCAAAACATGGACTGGACTGAAAGCCAAGAAGTTACAAAAATAATGATTCTAAGAAGGAAGATCTATAGTTCTGGATGATTTTTTCCAAACCACAGTAGAAAAGTATCTGTGGTCAAGCTCATGTTGTGAAAAGAGTTCCTGTTGTTCTGCCACTGAGGTTTATTTTAAAAGGGACAGGCTTTATTTCCTCTCCTCCTCTCCCATGCCCTAAGCTGAGGAAAACAGGATGAACTTTCTTCCCCATCCTAGTGAGATAATGACAAATATGAGCTTAGACTGCAGATGATGGAATCAGGAAGATAGGGGCTGATTCAAAAGGAAATAAAATGCTGATACTTCCAGAGCACTTCCCCCTCCTCACAATGGGTTACCAAGTTTACCCATGCCACCAGGGAATTGCTTCTCCCAACACAAAGAGTTTCTAAGGAGTACACTTGGGTAGAGTTTTCCTGCTTTTTGGGCAGGTGTGAAAAATAGGGAGAGGTACCCCTGGGCAGCTCCTTTCCAGCATTTTGCTCAAGTAGGCAAAATAAGGGGAGGAGAGGGCATGAGAAGAAAGGCAACCTAAAATCTGTAAAAAGGCAAGACACAACCCATCCCCAAGTACCAGATCTGGGTGCCCTTCCACCTTCAGGAGAAGTCTGTGTCTGTTCTATCACTTTAAAAAAATTTACTTTCTACTCTTGCCTCTGCATTTCTTGTGTTGTTTGATCTTCAACACAAGGGAATGAGGACCTGATCCTGATTTTCAAAACCTGTATCACTAGGAAGAGTTAGGTGTCTGAGCCCACAACCACCATGAGACCCAAATTATGCAGACTTCAAGGATGACCCAAGAGGGTCTAAAAATTGACAGTCACCAAAATTATCAAGTGAGTCACAGTCCTCCAACACATACAACCTGGAATGGGGCTTTTGAATCACCAATGTAAGAATCTTCTGTTCCCCTTGATAAGCAGGTTCACAGCCTCCTGGATAGAAATCACATATTTTTCTTCTTTTCTGGCAAAGCAATAAAACTTCTTTCTTTTCCTCAATACCATGTCCTTTGGAGACAAAGACTGAACTTCAGTAACTAAAAGGATGCAAATTTCCCCCGCATTACACATTAATCATGAAACCTGACCACTGTGTTGTCCTAGTGGAAATGTCTTTCTGGGTCAGCCTTTTGGACTTAGCCTTAAATAATATGACTGTCTTACAACTTACCCCACTTCAAGGTTGTGCAAATTGCTATTTGCTTCTGTGATCCTTCTCACCTTCTTAATCTTTTTTCTCTGATACAATTACCAACAATGTAGTTATATTATCTTGTTTAATCTCTGCAATTCTTCCTTTCTCAGGGATCTGTTTACCCCTCAGTAGGTCGTAGAAATCCTCCTCCACATGTGGGTCTCGATTTTCACTTGTTGCTAATTTTGTGGCAAAGACTTGGGGGTGCACCTTCCCTCAGCTATATCACATTTGCCTCAAAACAGTGCAGAAAATTCAGAGAAGTAGATAGTGGTCATTCTGAAGCTCAACCCCATAACCTAAAGTCTGAGGTACAGGAACACTGAGAGTTCCTTGAAGTGGAGCAAATTACATTCCAAGATTGTGTTAAAAGGAAGCCCAATATGACAATGATGAACCAATAAAACATTGAAAAATGCCTTGAAGAGGCTCCACCACAGAACATTCTAACTTCAGGATCTGTGTCATCCATCTGAAATGTAGGTTGGAAGTGAAAACAAACCTAAACAGCAGTACCTGTAAAACCTGTTTCCTTGGTCTTGCTAGTTTGGTAGTTTGATGCTTTTCATTGTCACCATGTTTCATCATAGAATTAATGTAGTCAGGTTGGGGAGGGAGAATGGGGAAATTTTTAAATTGGTACAAAGTTTCAATTTGGGATGATAAAACTTCCTCAAGATGGGGGTTCCTAATGATTGCACAATAAAGGGAATGTTATGAAAGCCACAGATAATGAACACAAAAATGGTGAAAATAGTGATTTTTAATATATACTTAACCACAATCATTAATGGAAACAAGATGGAGACAAGTCTTTCAAAACATAAACCAGACACAGAAAGACAGTCTGATATGTAGAAACTATGAGTATAATACTGACTACCAGGAACAGAAGCCTGTTTGCACGGGGGGGGGGGGAGAGGAAGAAGGATGAATGGTGGGGATCCAGGTGTCCTGTGTGCAGGTATGGAAATGTGGCACTGAATCACATCAAGTGCAGTTTGTAGGTGTTAATAACAGATGCTGGAGATGTGCGCACTGCACCTGAGCTTCCTGCTGAGTAGAGGAAGGGGTCATTATCTTAAAGTCTCATTTAGTTTCTCTCCTTTCTCCTCTTCCACTATTATTAGGAAGCCCTGAGAGGTTGGGAGAACATGAACCGATTTTTCTAATTATGAGGTCTGTGCATGAAGCCTCCAAGCTCATAATAGTCAGTAATTGACCTGTCTCCAACCCTTTAGCTTTATAATGCCAGTCCAGAGGGTTCACTCCTGGGTCTCCTCCAATGTCAGTCTACATCAGGAAGTTCCTCCCAGTCACTGTCTTCATAGCTGCCCTGACACAGACATCAAGTCTCAGCTTGTGATTTGGCAGAGAGAAGGGCATTGAATGGTCAGTCCATGGCCATGAACCAGCAGAGACCCAGCATTACTGGGTAAGTGTTGAGGGAGATGAGGAATGAGGAGTCAGAATTGGAAGCATTGATTCCTAAGCATCAGGACAAGCATGCAGTTTTGCAGCCAGAGGAGAGGACACCAGTGTGCATCAATTAGGCTATAAGGACGGTGAAGTTTGGTTTTTGGTTGTGCTCAAGGCCTCAGAAATCTCATTTGATGTTTTTTCTTCTACCCCCAGTGGTTCCACAGCTCATAGATGCATGCCAGTTATATATATCTGTCAGATGTGAGCAACACATTATTAAATGTTTGTATTTAATATATGCAGTGGGTAATGTTACCAGTAGTAATAGGTAATATTAATGGAACATTTGATAAGTGCCTGGTAATTTCAAAGCAGGAATTCTCAAAGCTGATATAAAAGAGGACCACCAATACCTTTACATGCAGATATTCTGAAAAAATTGGTTTGGAGTGAAACTATAAAATCATTATATAATTAAATACACATTGGTACATATATTAATAAATGAAAATTGAGACCCTGTCATCTTAAAACATTTTTAAACATCTGTCTTACAAAGAAGTAAAGAGGAGAGGGTAGAAGGGGGGTCAGTGGAAGTAAGGAAGGAATAGCAGGGGAGGCACTGGGGAGTGAAATTGATTAAATTATGCTGTGTGTATGAACCAATGTGCAACAGAGAAGCTCACATTCTGCATAATTAATATCCACAATGAAGATCATAGCTAGAACTCATTTGTGAAACCAGCTAGTCCTATTGCCTTTATAAGGGTAGTTGACAGTCCTGTTTTGATATGATCATTTATCTTTTTGTGCATGTTTGACACATTGAGTTAATTTTGTCTGTTCTAAATTTTATTCAAAAAAA
>JAJEJO010001851.1:34284-81113 GCA_020662805.1 Glaucomys volans | reverse complement strand
AGATTTGATGATGAAATAAAATACTTCCATGATGAACAAAAGCTTAAAGAATTCACAAAGAGAAAGCCTGCCCTACAGAACATTCTCAAACAAACGTTTGAAGAGGAAGAAACAAAAAACAACAATCTCAGTCATCATGGGGAGGAATTATCCTAAAGAAAGAGTCAATCAAAAGAGAAACAAAGTTAAGCTAAAACCCACAAAAAAAGCTAAAATGACAGGAAATACAAGTCATATCTCAATAATAATCCTGAATATAAATGGCCTAAACTCATCAATCAAAAGACATAGACTGGCAGACTGGATTAAAAAAAATAACCAACAATATGCTTCCTTCAAGAGACTCATCTCATAGAAAAACATGCCCACAGACAAAAGGTGAAAAGTTGGGAAAAAACATACCATGCACATGGACTGAGTAAAAGAGCTGCGGTTTCCATTTTCAGATAAAGCAGACTTCAAGCCAAAGTTAGTCAGAAGGGATAAAGAAGGACATTTCATATTGCTTAAAGGTAGAATAAATCATCAAGGCATAACAATCATAAATATTTATGCACCAAAAAATGGTGCATCCGTGT
Organism: Glaucomys volans; assembly: GCA_020662805.1. Lineage (NCBI taxonomy): Eukaryota > Metazoa > Chordata > Mammalia > Rodentia > Sciuridae > Glaucomys > Glaucomys volans. The sequence goes on along the minus strand of JAJEJO010001851.1, from coordinate 80,535 downwards.
ATGCCAATCAGATCCTTCTCAATATCAGGAATCAAATAGACCAAAACACAATAATACTGGGAGACTTTAACATGCCTCTCTCACCGTGGGACAGATTTTCCAAGCAAAAATTGAATAAAGAAACCATAGGACTCAATGACACAATCGCTAATTTAGACTTAACAGACATATATAGAATATTCCATCCATCAAAAAGGGAATACGCTTTCTTCTCAGCAGCTCATGGTTCCTTCTCTAAAATAGACCATATGTTATGCCACAAAGCTAATCTTAGCAAATACAAAAACATTAAGATACTACGTTGGATACTATCAGATCATAATGGAATGAAATTAGATATCAATGATAAAGTTCGAAACAGAAACTTCTCCAAGACCTGGAGATTAAATAATATGATATTGAATGATACATGGATAACAGAATACATTAGGGGGAAATTAAAAGATTCCTAGAGGTCAACAAGAACAAAGATACAACATATCAAAATCTCTGGGATACTATGAAAGCAGTGCTAAGAGGAAAATTCATTGCATGGAGTGCATATAATAAAAAATGAAAAGTCAACAAATCAATGACCTCACATTACAGCTCAAAGCCCTAGATCATCACCAAAAGTAGTAGAAGTCAGGAAATAATCAAAATCAGAGCTGAAATCAATGAAATTGAAACAAAAGAAACAATTCAAAAATTGACAAAACAAAAAGATGGTTCTTTGAAAAAATAAACAAAATTGATAAACCCTCAGCCATGCTAATGAAGAGAAGGAGAGAGAAACTCCAAATAACTAAAATTCATGATGGAAATGGAAATATTACAACAGACACAATTGAAATACAAAATATAATGAGAAGCTACATTGAAAATTTATACTCCAACAAAATGGAAAACCTGGAAGACATCAACAGGTTCCAAGAGCCATATGAGCCACCCAAAAATAATCTGGAGGACAGACACAACTTAAATAGATCAATTTCAAGCAATGAAATAGAAGAAGTCTTCAAAAGTGTACCAACAATAAAAGTCCAGGACTGGATGGATTCATAGTCGAGTTCTACAAGACCTTCAAAGAAGAGCTCATTCCAAAACTCCTCAAAGTATTTCATGAAATAGAGGAAGAGGGAACCCTTCCAAACTCATTCTATGAATCTAATATCACCCTGATACCAAAACCAGAGAAGGACACATCAAAGAAAGAAAATTTCAGACCCATATCTCTAATGAACATAGATGCAAAAATTCTTAACAAAATTTTAGTGAACCGCATACAAAAGCATATTAAAAAGATAGTGCACCATGATCAAGTGGGTTTCATCCCGCGGATGCAAGATTGGTTCAACATCCGAAAATCAATAAATGTAATTCACCACATCAACAGATGTAAAGTCAAGAACCACATGATTATTTCAATAGATGTAGAGAAAGCATTTGATAAAATACAGCACCCATTCATGCTCAAAACACTAGAAAAAATAGGGATAGTGGGGACATTCCTTAACATTGCAAAGGGCTCTCTATGCTAAGCCCACAGCTATCATGATTCTACATGGAGAAAAACTGAAAGCATTCCCCCTGAGAACTGGAATATGGCAGGGATCCCCTCTTTCGCCACTACTATACAACATTGTTCTTGAAACTCTAGCCAGAGCAATTAGACAGACCAAAGAAATTAGAGGAATACGAATAGGAAAGAAGAGATCAAACTTTCCCTATTTGGTGATGCCATGATTCTCTATTTAGAAGACCCTAAGAATTCCACCAGAAAACTTTTGGAACTCATAAATGAATTCAGTAAAGTAGCAGGATATAAAATTAATGCTCATAAATCTAATGCATTTTTATTCATAAGTGATGCATCCTCTGAGAGAGAAATTAGGAAAACTACCCCATTCACATTAACCTCAAAAAATTAAATACTTGGGAATCAATGAAACAACAGAAGTGAAAGACCTCTACAATGAAAACTACAGAACACTAAAGAAAGAAGCTAAAGAGCATCTGAGAAAATGGAAAGATCTTTCATGTTCTTGTATAGGCAGAAGTAATATTGTCAAAATGGCCATACTTCCAAAAATGCTATACAAATTCAATGCAATTCCATTTAAAATCCCAATGATGGACTTCATAGAAATAGAGCAAGCAATCATGAAATTCATTTGGAGGAATAAGTGACCCAGAATTGCTAAAGCAATCCTCAGCAAGAAGAGCGAAGCAGGGAGTATCACAACACCAGACCTTCAACTATACTGCAGAGCGATAGTAACAAAAACAGCATGGTGTTGGTACCAAAATAGACAGGTAGATCAAAGGTACAGAATAGAGGACACAGAGAAAAACCCACATAAATACAGGTATCTCATACTTGACAAAGGAGCCAAAAATATGCAATGGAGAAATGACAGCCTCATCAACAATGGTGCTGGGATAACTGGAAATCCATATGCAGCAAAATGAAACTAAACCTATATCTCTCACTCTGTACAAAACTCAAGTCAAAGTGGATCAAGGACCTAAAAATTAGACCACAGATTCCGCACCTATTAGAAGAGAAAATAGGTCCAAATCTTCATAATGTTGGCCTAGGACCAGATTTCCTTAACATGATTCCCAAATCGGAAAAAATAAAAGCTGGAATCAATGATTGGGATAGAGTCAAACTAAAAAGCTTTTTCTCAGCAAAGGAAACAATCAGCAATGTGAAGAGAGAGCCTTCAGAGTGGGAGAAAATCTTTGCCACACACTCTTCAGATAGAGCACTAATCTCCAGAATCTACCAAGTACTCAAAAATCTTTACACCAAGAACACTAATAACCCAATCAACAAATGGGCCAAGGAAATGAACAGACACTTTACAGAGGAAGATCTACAAGCAATCAACAGATATATGAAAAAAATATTCAACATCCCTTGTTATAAGAGAAATGCAAATCAAAACCACCTTAAGATTTCATCTTACCCCAATTAGAATGTCTTTTATTAAGAACACAGGCAACAACAGGTGTTGGCAAGGATGTGGGTAAAAGGGTACACTCATACATTGCTGGTGGGAGTGCAAGTTGAGGCAGCCACTCTGGAAAGCAGTGTGGAGATTCCTTAGAAAACTTGGAATGGATCCATCATTTGACCCTGCTATCCCACTCCTTGGCCTTTACCCAAAGGACTTAAAATCAGATTGCTACCGTGATACAGCCACATCAATGTTCATAGCTGCTCAATTCACAATAGCTAGATTATGGAATCAACCTAGATGCCCTTCAGTAGATGAATGGATAAAGAAACTGTGGTATATGTACACAATGGAATATTACTCAGCCATAAAGAAGAATAAAATTATGGCATTTGTAGGTAAATGGATGATGTTGGAGACTGTTACGCTAAGTGAGATCAGCCAATCCCAAAAATCCAAAGGCCGAATGATCTCTCTGATAAATGAATGATAATGCAGAATGTGGGGGGGAAGGGTGGCAAGAATGGAGGAAGGATAGATAGCATATAGGGAAGGGAGGGGTGGGGCTGGGGGTTAAAAATAATAAAAGAATGTGTGACAGATACCATTGCCCTGTGTACATGCATGAAGGCACAGATGGTGTGTCTCTACTTTGTGTACAACCATTGAAACAATAGCTATACTCCATTTGTGTTCAATAAATCAATAAGTAAATAAAAAAATTATCTTGTTGATTTTTAAAAATTTCTGTCTTTACCTAATAGAATTTAAGATCCATGAAAAATGGGACTATTGTCTTGATCTGCATGTATTCCAAGCATAGTAATAGTGTTTTATACATAGCAGCAACATAGTGATATTTTGATAAATTAGCAAAAAATGGTTTTGCAAAATTATTGTTATTTTTAATTATTTCTCCTGTACCCTAGGATATTGTATTCTTTAAGTACCAATTAAGACCCTTACATTTATCTTTAAAAAAATAATTCAGTGACAGTAATGTTCTTGGAAAATAGCTAGCCCATAACAATGCTGTGTTTATGAAGCCAAACTTAACAGGCAGTTATTGTAGAAATCAGGGCATCTGGTCAAATTGAGGAATGGAGTCTGGGAAGTTGGAGACACCCCTGGGAGACTGGAGTGTCATTGCCTCCAGAGCCCTCTGATCACCAAGGTTACCTGCTTAACTGCCCCTCCCCAAAAGCTGCAGGCAAGGAGTTGCTAATTAATGCAGGGGTCCAGGTCCCCTGCCTAGATCTCCATGTGGCCCTTCCCCCTTCCATTTGCACCTCACCTTTTTGCTGTGTCACCACTGCCATATGAGCAGGAAGGAGAGATAAGGGTCAGAGGAAGGGGCAGAACAAAAGAAGACCCTAACCCTATAAAAGATGGAGGGTGCACTCAGTTCTTGGGGATTCCAGAACATCAGCCAGCCATGGCGTCCCTTCTCACACTTGGGAGAAGTTTGTATTACTACTTTTAAATAAAACCTCTTTAACATGCTTGCCTTGGCGTGCTTCTCTGGGGTTATACTTCAACACCTGAGGAAGCAGAACTTGTCACCAGTATGCAATGGTATCAGTTACAAACTATTAAATTTAGCGTGCAGATAATTTGCTTGTTCTTACGTGGTGTTTAGAATACTTCAAGTAAAAGAACCTTAGCCTATTACCTTAGAATACAATAAGAATTGTTTCACTGCTTCTTAACTTCCATAAGTACGCTCATTTTATTTATAAAGGTGAATTTATTTTACAGTAATAATGGACAATCTATAATTTTCTTGGTCTTCTAACATAGCTCCTTTGAATGTCTCTAAAATAGACACATATACAGTGATGTGAGTTAAACAGAAACCAACATAGAAAGAGATTTGCGATGAGTAGGTCGATCACAATCGAGAAGTATTGGAAAAGCAGGTCGATGTCAACATGTGAATGAATACTTCTTTATGTTTAAATTCAAAATATATGGAAACAATTCTATGCCCATAGCTGTATTTTTCTAAACTTCATCTCATTTTCAAAGGATGGTCACCAATATAAATATCACAAAATCTAACATCTAACATCTAATATCAGAATTCCATCTCATGGAACTCTCAGAGAATCCAGAACTACAGTCTGTACTTGTGGGACTGTTCATGTCCATGTACATGGTCACAGTGCTTGGGGACTTGCTCATTACCCTGGTCATCAGCTCTGACTCCCACCTCCACACCCCCATGTACTTCTTCCTCTCCAACCTGTCCTTAGCTGACATCTGCTTCACCTCCACCACGGTCCCAAAACTGATTGTGAACACCCAAACTCACAGCAGAGCCATCTCCTATGTGGGCTGCCTGACACAGATGTCTCTTTTTATACTTTCTGGATGTATGGATGACATGTTTCTGACTGTGATGGCCTATGACCAGTTTATAGCCATCTGCCAGCCCCTACATTATCAATTCATCATGAACCCTCGCCTCTGTGGATTCTCAGTTTTGATGTCCTTTTTGATCAGCCTTTTTGATTCTCAGCTGCATAACTTGATTGTCTTAAACTTTACACATTTCAAGGATATGGAAATTGCTAATTTTTCTATGACCCTTCTCAACTACTTAATCTTGCCTGTTCTGATACTTTAACAAATAACATAGTCATGTATTTTGTTGTTGCTGTCTCTGGCTTTCTTCCCATGTCTGGGATTCTTTTCTTTTACTATAAAATTGTGTCCTCCATTCTGAGACTCCCATCCTCGGGGGAAGTACAAAGCGTTCTCTACCTGTGGGTCTCACCTGGCAGTTGTTTGCTTATTTTATGGGACAGGACTTGCAGTGTACCTTGGTTCAGCTCTGTCACTTTCTCCCAGAACATGTGCAGTGTTCTCTGTAATGTTCACAGTTGTCACTCCTATGCTGAACCCCTTCATCTACAGTCTGAGGAACAGAGACATTAAAACTGCCCTGAGAAGGATGCACAGCAATGAGTACAATCACAGAACCTGAGGCATCTGTTTTTGAAAGAAAATGACATCAAGATGCAAGGCTCACTGTCAGAGAAGTTCCAAATTTATTTAGGAAAATGCTTGTACTTATACAGTTAGGAAAGAGTGGACAGGTCAGGGCGAGTAATGGGACAGTGACTGATTGGTTAACCATGGTTAATAAGGGTTAATTGGCTCCTGGTTCACGTGGGCGAGGAAGAGTTATGGGGGAATTAGGCCCAGAAAAGAAGCCTAGCCAGTGCCATGATGAGAAGTTACAAGGGGATATAAAAACAACCTTATAGTTTTTAAGGGCAAAATTAAACATGGAGATCTGAAAGCAGTGTGTCTTGCTCACAATATTTTTGTAGGTCAGAGAGTTTGATTCCTCATCATGTTTCATGAAGGAATGGTCATTACCATGTTTGAAAGACGGAGGAGGGTGGACATAGTGAGGCATTCCTGTGATCTCAGCAATGTGGGAGGCTGAGACAGGAGGATTCCAAGTTCCAGGCCATCCTCAGCAATTCAGTGAGACCCTGAGGTCTCAGGGCTGGGGTTGTGGCTCAGTGGTTAAGTACTCCTAGGTTAAATACCCAGTATCAAGGAAAAACAAAAAACAAAAGAGAGGGAAGAATAAATTTTAAATGGTTATACAATTTAAGATGGTGAAGAGAAAATATTTCTGGAAATATGTGTTGGTGATAACTGTATAAAAGTGTGAATATAATTAATACCACATAATGGTGCCCATAAAAATAGTGAAAAGTATAATTTTGTCATATATTTTACTACAATAATTGAGGGAATAATACAAATGGATTTTTTAAAAATACACATGGAGAGAGAGGAAACAAATTAAGTGAATAGTACCGGGACTTCTCCCACAGAGGAGGAGCTTAGAACTTCAGTGGACATTCAATTCCTCTTCCTTATTCTTCTACTAATGAGGAAGTCCTCAGAGACTGGGATGGCATGGGCCAATTTAGTTAATTGTGAGCTCTGTGTACTGAACTGGCAGGGTTATTTTATAATAAATAACCGGCCTTCAGAGTGAGGGCTTCAGCCTCCTGTGCTGCACACCTCCATCTGCTCTCCCCTGGCTGCCTGTTCCAGGAAGTCTGCCTCTTCTGCTCCATTCATTCTGATCCAGAAGAGGGGAGCTGAAATCTTTGTGGGATTTGCACTGGCCCCTAACTGCTGGGTCATGACCCAGAAGAGAAGCAGCTTAAGCCAGTAAGTGCTCAGGGAGAAGATGGGCAGAGAAAGGCCAGACAGAACACTTGAGAGGTGAGGCAGGCAGTGGCAGGAGCGCAGCAGGCAAGTTCTCAGCTGTGCTGCAGGATGCTCTTGTTCTGTGCAGGGCTGGGGCCTGAGGACCTGTGCCAGGTCTGTTTCCTTCCCCCACTTGTCAGTACATCTCTCCCATGCATGAGAGCATACCTGCACCCCACACTGTTCCCTAAGCACACCAGAAGGATAAAAAAGGGATAAGGAAGAGGAGGAGGGGGAAATTAACCATTCCTCAGTTCAGGCTCTGAGCTATGCATAGCCTATTTCCATTTGATCCGCATGGTTTTCTGCAAATCATTGCCCACTTTATTTCCCAAAACGGGAGGGAGAACTGGATTTTTATGTAACTGCTATCAGTTGTTAGGTAAAATAGACTTAAGGGATTTTGAATTGGTCTGTCTGAACACAGATACAGGGCATCCTGCTGAGAGAATCCTGCTGGGCTTCCCCCTGACAACCCACTCTGAGTTGCACTTCCCTGTCACTTCAGGAAGAGACCCCTTGCTCACTGCATCCTCCCCAGGGATCTCTGGTAACCCACAGGGCAGAGCAGTGGCTGGCACCTGCTGTACCAAGTGTAAGAGGGATAGCTAGGATCACAAGCAAGGGTCACAGAAAAGGTAGACACATCACAGTTCAGCACAGATTACCTCTTGCCCCAATGCAGGGTGTCATGGCCACTGCCAGCACCCTCCTCCATTCCTGTGATCTACAAAGCCAGCTCCTAAGGGAGACTGAAATTCTGGTCTTGGTTTCATTTCTACACAAGAAACCAGAAAGAGTTTTTTAAAGTTTTTCATGTGTTTCTGTCATTGAGAACTTAGGTTATCTGTGTGAAACCTTCTGATATTTGGAAAATAATGAAAAGTTTAGGGTTTCAGACACAGAGACTGATTTAATTTTAAATCCATCCCTCATCCCTGTGATGTCAGTGACATAGGCAGGTTATTGGTAGCTCTGAACCTCAAGCATTGTCATCTGAGTTGATTTCTAGATGATACAACATATTGAGTACAAATTAAAAACATGTGGATGCTCCCTATGTGACTAGCATGTGAGGAACATGTGAAATAAATGTGAAACACAATTTAGATATTATCATTATTATAAGGATGATGCTAATCTTTGTACAATTCAGCTAAATATCATGCTATTTGAAGTTACTGTGTTCCTGTTTCTACAATGGGGCAATTGATTTTTTGTCCCTAAATAAATAATGTGCTGTGTATTTGGAAATGAATCTAATTCTTGTTCATCTATAATTCCTCAGATTCAATACCTTGTTTGATACAAAGGAGGCATTGGATATATAGGAATCTGCTCAAAACATAGAATAGCTACTTCTTGGTTCATAAAACACAATTTGGCTGCAATACACTTAATGCTTTTAGGTCTACACTTTATCTTTCTCAGGAAAGTCAGAGAACAGGACATGAAAAAAAATCACCTCTTAATTGTGCTTATACAATGGACACAAGGATCTTAAAATTTAATTTCACAGCATTTATACTGTTCTTTTATTCAAAGGTAATAGCATAAGTATTTATGGGTATTAAAGACAAAAGAGGGAGAAAGAGATGTGGACCAGTATTCCTCCTGCTTGAGTTCATTTGTGTTTTGATCACATCTTTCCAGGCTTCACTGGATTTTGGAATTTGTTTGTATCAATAAACTCACTATTGCTATAAAGAATTAAAACAAGTAATTTAAGGATGAAACATTTATTGACTTCCAAACTTGACTTACATACCTTATATGTGGAAGTCATGGGTGTCTATGACCTTGTGGGTTAATGAACCAGGACTGTACTGAAGATTTCCTGAGTCCCACCTCAGGGGAATGTGTCTTCTATTAAAGCCAAATGAAACTATTATTTCCTTCATGGGATGGCATTTATTCAGTAATCCTGCAGGATCACCTACCACAAGTGGATCAGTAATATGTTTTGGCAATAAAAATTAACAGATGTAAAATTTTTTGAAATAGAAATGATTTTATAGTGATACCAAATATAGGTGACTGATAGTGAAATGGAAAATTTATCAATTATTGAAATTCAAATAACTATCTCACATGTACATATTATCTAGAAATTTTCATTTATGTAATATGGAGAGAGACACAGGATTTTGAAACAATTCAGGTAACAGTAAACTCAGTAAGGAAATGATGTTCCTCACTTGGGGTATGTTCTGCATCATCTGAATCATTTGACATACCTGCAGGAACTTCATAGAAACTTAAACCCAAGACCTTACATATCAGTCATTTCAGGCCCAATAAGTGTGTTGTGAACAAGATTAGCTTTACATACTTCTTAGCAAACCTTAAGAAACCCTATCATGAACACACAAATCAATCCTGACGTGTCTATATTAACACACAGAATTCTCCCACAGAATCATTACAGCATTTTTTAGGAGAACAGGTGTGCAGAATGAAATTATTCAGAGATACCAAGAACTCAGATTTCATGGATTTAAAATAAAATCCCTCTAAAATATTAGGTTCTGAAGCACATTTTGCTTAAAGTTTGATTTTAATATGAACATTGGGTGATATTGCCAGTAACAGTAAATACCATTAAGGTTGATAGCCATCCTGGTGGTTCTCAATCCTGTGCAGGAAAGGACCATGAATAACTTCACGTGAAGATGCTTTAATTAAGTTGGGCTTTGTCCAATGCATGGTATGTTGATATTTTAAAATATTCACACATATTTGAGCAAATATATGTGATAATCAAATCACATATACTGATAACATTATGAGAGATATATTGATAAATGAGACTAAGTTTAATTTTTTAAATCTTATAGTAACACTATAAGCTAGGTAATAATTTTCTCAATTTCAGACATGGTTAATGGTACAGTTGTGTTTACTAAGGGAAACACCTAAATATTTTCTTCTTCTTTTTTTGGAATTATATCATACTATGGTATGACCTCAACAAATAATAACCCAAAGTGTCCTTGAAGTAACTGAGGTGGGAAAATTGCAGCCAAGTTCTAGGAAGTATTTATGTGAAGTTCTATTCAGTAGCACAAGAAGGGTGGGACTTTGCTGCTTCTAACATCCTCAACAACATATTGAAGGGTTTATGATAAAAAAAAGCAATGAAGATGATTCCAAAGCCATTAGAGAATAAGAAATGAAAAAAGATGGGGGGTTCCAGAGAACACTCTTCTTCACTAGATATTTTACTGAGATTATATGAGATTGATACACATGAACCGTAAAAAAATAAAAAATTTCATTATTGTTTCATCATTGACACATTGACAGGTGCAGTAAAAAAATAACACATTTGTGGTAAGTGATAACAATGGTTATGAATCTCTAATGTAAACATGACTATCACAATTTGAAGTCCAAAAAGAGAGAAGTTCTATACTATACGATTTTTAAAATACAAACAAAAATTGAGTGAGGACCTCATCCACAGAAGAGAGCAATAAAAAAAAAAAAAAAAAAAGAAGCTGAAAAAGTCCTGGAAGGTAACTGGTGCATAATGTTCTCTGATATGGACTCTCAACTCTAGTATTCAAATAATGCAGTCCTAATTTTACACAGTGTTTGGGTGTTCTAAGTCAAAATAATGCATACTGTTGTTCATGTGGTAATTGATTATTTTTCCCAAACCTCTTTTCTGTTTCAAATGTGTCCAAACAAAAGAGAACAGGAAAATATAACACATGCCTCAGAATTCCATCTCATGGGACTCTCAGAGGACCCAGCCCTGCAGCCTGTACTCTTTGGACTTTTCCTGTCCATATACCTGGTCACAGTGCTTGGGAACCTGCTCATCATCCTGGCTGTCAGCTCTGACTCCCATCTCCACACCCCCATGTTCTTCTTCGTCTCCATTCTTTCGTTAGCTGACATTGGTTTAATCTCCACCACTGTCCCAAAGGTGATTGTGGGTATCCAAATTCACAGCAAGGTCATCTCATATATAGGCTGCCTGACACAGATGTCCCTTTTTATTATCTGTGGGTGTATGGATGAAATGATGCTGACTGCGATGGCCTATGACAGGTTGGTGGCCATCTGTCACCCCCTGCATTATCCAGTCATCATGAATCCTCACTTCTGTGGCTTCTTAGTTTTGGTGTCTTTAGGTTTTAGCCTTTTGGAATCCCAGATGCACCATTTGATTGCCTTAAGGTTTGTATACTTCAAGGACATGGACATTTCTAATTTCTTCTGTGACCCTTCTCAGATCCTTAGTCTTTCCTGTTCTGATACCATCACCAGAGACATAGTCATGTATTTTGTAGGCCTTGTCTATGGTTTTCTTCCTTTCTCTGGGATCATTTTCTCTTACTATAAAATTGTGTCTTCAGTTCTGAGAATCCCATCATTAGGCAGGAAGTACAAGGCCTTCTCCACCTGTGGGTCTCACCTCTTATTTGTTTGCTTATTTTATGGAACAGCCATTGGAGTGTACTTTTCTTCAGATCTGTCATCTTTCACCAGGAAGGGTGTAGTGTCCTCAGTGATGTACAATGTGGTCACCCCCATGTTGAAACCCTTCATCTACAGTCTGAATAACAGGGACATTAGAAGTGCCCTGTGGAGGCTGCACAGAAGAACAGTGTAATCTCAGGTGTGTGGCATCCATTTGGAATGTACAATGGAAACTCAGCAAAACTAAACATCTAGACATTAAATTCATTTCCTTGATCACATTATTTTTGAGTTTGATGTCTTTATCTCCTCATCATGCGTCATAATGGAATGATGGTTTGCAGAGGCTGGAGAAGGGAGAATTTGAAGTTCCTTAAATGGGTATAAAATCTGTGGGGAAGATGAAATATTCCTGGAGATGGATGAAGTTGATGGTTGCACAAGGAATTGACTGTAATTACTGCTACAGAGCTGTGCACTTGATCATGGCTATAATGGCTGTATTGTCATCTGTATTTTGACAATATTACTTATGAATCAGAAACACCAGTGGATTTTTAAGGAAAAAGCAAAATGATAAATAAACAGTATATACAAGCTTTCTCCTCTATAAGAAGACTTCTGAAACTATGGGAAACATTCACTTTCTCCCCTTCTTCCTCCCCTGACATGAGGATATCTTTGTGATTGGGATATTGTGGATAAAGTTGGCTAAGTATGATCTCTCTACTTGGCCCCCAAAGTCATATGACAGTAAAGAAGACTGTGACTCCACCCCACCCCCTTCAGTCTGAAGTCTCCAATACCATTGGCTCCACACCTGTATCTACCCCTCCCATGGTTTTCTTCATCAGGAAACTCCTATATGGCCCTGGTTTTATGTTAATCTTTAGGACAGTGGCTGAGCCTTCATTGGGCACCAGTCCTTGGAGGGATGTTGTAACTCCAATCCTTATTCATGACCCAGCAGAGAAGGAGCACAACCCACTAAGTGCTGCAGGCTATGATGGATGGAGAAAGGCCCATCAGAATCATTATTTCCCTTCATGAGAACAGACATGAAATTTTGGGTGTCAAGAAGGGAGAATATCAATATTAAAATTTCAGCTATGAACTTTATGTGAAATTCCTCTTTCTGGTTGTGTCAGGAGTGCTAGGAGACTCATTTGAGATTGTGATTTCCTCCCAAGATGATTCTGGTTCCCTTAGATATTTCATCCATAATAGCACAAGGTGAAGAAAACTGTTTCCTGTGTACTCCAAAAGGATTATGAATATAATGCTGAACAGGAAGAAGAGGATGGCAATATCCACAGTGTCACAAACTGATCTTGATAGATTTCTAATTGTCAGGATCTGATTTAAGTGCTCTGTATAACTCATTTCATTTCATTTGCATTATCTTTCCATAGTTTAAACTTCTATATAATTATTATTTTTTGCTCAGAAAAGGGGAATCATTGTGTTTTTATTTAGGCAGAAGAGAGAGAGAGAGGGTTTTCTGGTAGGAGAGAGAAGGTGTGGGGTCTCATGGCAGGAGAATCCTGGAATGCTGCATGCTTAGCAAAAAACATCAGAGCTCTTGCCAGCCTGTCTCTCCAGAGCAAGATGTCTTTCCCACTGTGCTATTCCTTTGTCCAGTTACTGACACACCACAGGGAGAGATGTGGTTGAAACCTCTTGGATCAATGCAGGGAGGATCCCTCTATATAACAGGCTAAGGTCACAGACAAAGCAGATAAACAATGAGCAGCCCTGGCCTCTCTTTTCCCCACCACAGGGTATCCATCCTCTCAGCTGTCCACATCCTCCCCTGATTTTATACCGGCCTACTCAATCTCAAAAGAAGATGCTAAAGTCAGGATTTCATAGTATTCCTACTCAAAATTGGTCAAAGTGTTGAATCTATGGCTGTGATTTAGAAATTTGGACCTCTGCTTAAAATTTTATGATGTTATGAAACAATGAAAAAAAGCTAGGTGCATCCAATGCAGAATCTGACAATTTAATTTTGAATCACATTAGCTACATTTCTCATTTCATTAACACAGGCAGGTCCTCAGTATCTCTGTAACTGAGAAACGTCACCTGAGTAGATTTATAGCTGATACAACTGCATTAACTAAGATTAAATTTGTGTGCTTCCTATGTGATTAGTAATTGATGTATGAATGAAATTAAGGCAAAGTAAAATTTAGATATTATAAATGTTCCTTTGTCCTCATATATTCCTCTGCATTTATTATTATTTATTTTCTTGATGAATGCAATTTTACCAAGGGTTAGATAAAATTTCAGTATAGTTTTCATTTGAATTTCCTGGATTATTAAGGATCATGAATTTATTTTACACGTATTTGTTGGCCATTTGCATTTCTTCTTTTATGAATGTCTGTCTAGTTCATTTTCCCATTTATAGATTGGGTTTTCTGGTTGAAGTTTTTTGAGTTGTGCATATAATTTACAAGATGTGGAAGATTCAGCCCAGTATTGCAAAATAATTTTAATGATAATAAACTGAAAAAATTGCCTATTGCTCATATAGAAAAATAAACTAATGGACAAAAAAAGAAAAAAAAAACTGACTTTCAATAGGGTAATGCCATTTGAAGTAGCTGTACATACCCCACCAATGACCAAGCCACATGACTTCATGAAGTAGTACATTTCAGAGGTAACAGCTGTTGTGTTGTAGACTGTTTAGATGAACTTTGGCATTTTGGGTAAGTTTTAATAATCCAATTTCTGGATCAATAAATCAATACTGATACAGAAACATTCAACAAGGAAATATACCTGACAATATTCTGATATTGGTTGCCTTTGAGGGCAGGAATGCATCATAATGGAATCAGGCAGAGATGCCCAGAACTCAAATTTCATAGAAAATAAATCTCTACAAAATATTAGTCATGAAAAACACATCATTAATATTTATGTATTAATATAAGAAATGGGTATTATTTATAGTAGTAAGAGGTAATACTAATGGGTTATTTCCTAAATGCCAGAACACATTCTAAGGTGAACAATACAGAAAACATAAGAAGCAAGATCTAAGTTTGTCAAAGTGAGAGGAAGTGTTGATGAGGGTGGCCCCTCTGTGAACACTCCACTTGGGAACACTTGAACTCAATTCAAAATGTGTACACCGTGCTGGGCTCTATTTTTTGGTTTCATTTTTCCAACTCTCTTTTCTGTTTCAAAAGTTGTCTAAGTTATAGAGAACCACAAATTCTAACACACACTGCAGAATTTTACCTCCTGGGTAGGTAAGAGGACCCAGACCTGCAGCCCATCCCCTCTGCACCTTTCTGTTCTGTCCCTGTACCTGACCACAGAGATTGGCAACCTGCTCATCATCCTGACCATCAGCTCAACTCCCAACAACAATTCCCATAAACTTCTTCCTCTCCAAATTGCCCTAGGTGGACATCTGTTACATCTCCTTCAGTCCTAAAGATGATTGTGGACATTCAAACTCACAATAGAATCATTTCCTAAGTGGGATGCCTGATTCAGATGCTCTTTGTTCTTATTTTTGGATATGTGGATATTATGCTTCTGACTATGATGGTTCATGACTGTCGCCACCTGCCTTAGTCAGTCATCATGAACCTTCAACTCTATGTCTTCTTGGTTTGATGAACTTTATGATCAATCTGTAGACTTCCAGATGCACAATTTAATTGTTTTGCGATTAACATACTTCAAGGATGTGCAGCTTTCTAATTTCTTTTCTGGACCTTCTGAACTCCATAATTTTGTCAGTTCTGATTTTCTGAAAAAATAGAAATGCATTTTGTTGACTTCATTTCAGGTTTCTTCCTCTCCTGAAGTCACTTTTGTCTTACTCTAATTTTTTTTTTCCATTCTGAGAACCCCATTGTCAGGTTGTAAGTTATGAAGAATTACCCCCCAGGGGTCTCCATAATGTCATTGGCCTGTGCATTTAACACTGTTAAAAAATGGTTAATTGTTGTTGTGTATATTATACCACAGTGTGCAATTGAAATTAAAAGGAGATGAATCTTTAAAAAGAAACAGGCATTTGAAAAAATACACAAGCTTCATCCTGAGACCAGGAGAGCTCCAAACATTTGTGGGCATTCTTTTTCTCTTCTACTCCCTCCATTAATATTAGGAAGTGGGGGTTTGGATGACATGGACCATTTTGGCTAACTCTGAGCTCTGGGTTCTGAGCCTTCAAAATCATATAATAATCAATACCCATCCTGTGCCTCCAGCCCTTCAGTCAGTGCCTCCAGTCCAGTTGGTCCTATACCTGTATCTGCCTTTCCCATGCTTTTTTGCTTCAGGAAGCTCCTTTCTGTCACCTTATTCATATCAATCCTGAGTGCAAAGTCTGAGACCTCTCTGAGCACCAGGCACAGGATGGACATTGGATCCTCAGCTCTTGTCATGATCCAGCAAGGAGGTGACTTTTCCTAGTAAGTGTGACCAGAGGGGAGAGATGATGAAAGGACTGAAGGAAGCACTGTTTCCTCATCAGCAGGATGCTCAAGACAGCTTATATTGATCACATGAGTGGAGACAAGCATGCCAAATACCAGCTGCTGTAACTTTGAAGTGTAGGCACTTGGTGGTGGTGGAGGTGAATGGTTTGTTCAAAGCTTATATTTCCTCCCATACTGGTTCTAGTTTACCATAGGATCTTATCCATGTTGGTGGAAAATGACTCCCTGTAAACCATTCAACAAGGAGTCCAAAGGTTTGTGAGGGTGATGAGGATGAGAATAGTAGCCATAAATCCTGAACCAACCAACGTTGAGGGCTTCCTCAATGGGAGGTGCTAATCTGTATATTTTATGTAACTTTGTATTTAATGTTCACAGTCTTTACTAGTTACATGCCCCCACAATATTATTCTTTTGTTGAAAGAAGACAGTATTTTTATGTAACTTGTACTAAGGTGTTAGGTAGAAAAAGTGAGGCAGTGGTTGGATTGAGCTGTCTGATTACAGAATCAGGGCATCTTGCCCTAAGAATCCTGGCAGGTCCCCCCTTTCACACCCCACCCAACCACTCCCATCATGTCCTTCCAAAATAAGATCCCAGGCTCACTGTCCTCTTCTATTTGGGGGTTTCAGATGGATCACACAGGGGAGCAGTGGGTGGTGCCCCCTGAGTCATTAAAGGATAGCTGAGATCACAGGCAAAAATCCCAGGAAGAGAAGGCAGGCCATCTCCAGCACAGATCCCTCCCTTCCCCACTGCAGGGTGTCCATGCAGCTGTTCACTCCTCTTTAAAGGAGAGATACCATCTGGTGTTGATTTCAATCCTTCTCAGGAAACGGATCAGAGGTTTAATGTGTGCTTCAGATAGACCTTAGTTTACCAGGTTTAAAGGACAAAACTACTTACAACCTTCTGGTGGTATTTTACTGGGACATTAGCAATTTACAGCATCAGATTCAGAGACAATCTGTGTCTTTGTGATATTTGTGATTTAGGGCAGATTATTAATTTCTATGATACAACATTATCATTTTTTTTGATTTCTCATTGATAAAACTGAATTGAATAAGGAATAACAGATGTAAATGTTTCTCTCTCTTTTTTTGGGGAGGGGTGCTGGTGATTGAACACAGGACCTTGTGCTTGCAAGGCAAGCACTCTACCAACTGAGCTATATCCCCAGCCCTAGATGCTTCTCTTTTAACATGATGTACACTTCAAATGAAAGCAAAATAAAATTTAGATAATATTACCCTTAATGATAATATTATTGTTCATACCACTCGACTAAAAGGTACTATTCCTTAAAGTTACCATTTATTATTTCCATAGCAGGATGTGCTATTTTTGTCCTTATAAAAGTAGATGCTAGATTTTTGGAAAGGAATGCCCAACCCTCTTTTATCTACGGTTCCCCATTTTTTTTTATTTGCCTGCCCCAGAAGAAGCATAAAAAATGAAAATCTGTGTTAAACACTGAATAGATCTTGCTTGGCTTACAAGTCAAAGAAGCATGTGTGAGCCACCAGCATAGGCTCAGCACTCCAAGCACTTTTCTGTTTGCATTGTCCTCCCTTTCAGAAATGTCCCAAAAAAGCAAGACGGAAGAAACAAGAGATTTTCTTTTCTTTGTCTATCAGAGGCACAAAGTCTGTAAAATTTCATTTGATTGCACTAAATCATTCATTGATTCAAAGATTGTGGTAGACTTTTTCCTGAGAATAAAGAAGCACAAAGAGAAGAGGGCAGGTGAAACTTCCAGGTTGGGCTAATTCATTTTGGAGTTTCACATCATTCCAAGCTCACTGACCTTTGAAAGATGGTTTTGGAAGGAACTTGCTATATCCATAATGACAGAATTCTTTATTTGATAAAATGAATCAATGACCAAATGTTGACTAGTTTCATTTAGGTGCTATCCATGTTGGAAAGATGGATACTATTCTTCTGGTTTCCATGAAGCATTGTGAGTGGAGAGATGGAGAGATTTACATACATCCTCCACACAGTAACAGGTCAGTGATGTGGAACTAAAATTTGGTTTTCCTGACTCTTACCATAGGGCACTGTCTCCTCTACTGCATCCAAATAAAAATATTATTCCCATTCAAGATGAAATAATCATGTAAGAATTGTTGTTAGATATATTTCAGAAATATATTTGAGAATACATCCTTAAAGAAATAGGATTTTTTATTAGTATTATTGTTTTTTATTGAGCCAACAATACAGGTGATTAAGAATAAAAGTGAAATATGTCAGGCATTGAAATGCAAAGAACTGTCGTCATTCACATATTGTGTAGAAATTTCTCTTCTTTGAAAAGGACACAGACTCAAGATTGTGGAAATTTGGTCCTAAAAATAATCTGACTATTTGAATGAGGTCCCTCCTAAAGTGATTGTAAATCAGAGAAAACCTTTGGAGTTGATGAATATACTTTGCATTTCAAAAATGTTTGACCTTAAAGTGCATATGATTACACTTTTAAAGTGCATATGGTTACACAGAGCAATCCTGACCTGGAAATATTGTCAGAAAAATACACTATGCTAATAGTTTCTTTATGGGCACAGGTGTACGAAGAATGAAATTATGCAGAGATACAACAACAAAAACAAAAGCCCATGGGTGATAATTCAAATTCCTGTAAAATATTAGCTAGTCCTAAAACACACATTACTTAATGTCCATTTTTTTAGTATAGGAAGTGTTATTGTTGACAGTAATAATAGATATTATCAATAGGGCACTTTCTAAAGTCAGTGAATATTCTAAGAGAGTGTTTCTTAGCCCAAGTATAAGAAAGGACCATTAAGAGTTTCACAAGTTGATATTCTGATTAAGTTGATTTCAGGCCAATATCAGAGTTTGTGATGTTTTAAAATATGTAGAACCACTATATGCAATTTTAAAATACTTTAAAATACTTTTTACAGTAACACCATAAGCTAGGTAATTATTTTCTCCAGTTTAGTCATGAGCAAATGTCTCAGATTTGTTTACATTAGTTCCCTGTACTTTTTTCTGTTGAATTCTTTCCCAATTACATCACAATGTGACCTGACAAAATAGGAAATATGAGTTGTTTTCAAGTAGATGAGGTAAGAAAATTACAATCTATGTATCGGGAAGTATTGATATGAACATCTATTAAATAATATCAAAGGAGAGGAACTCAAAATTGGATTCTGGATTTTCTCAGATGCAGACCTAAGTCTTCAACTATACATAACATGGTTTATGATCAGAAAAATAATCCACCAGTATTCCTTTCCACTTTAGAATACAGAAGGGAAAACAAACAAACAAACAAAAAATGCAAAGAACTCCCTAACTCATTAGAGATTTAACCAAGATGGCATAGAATTGATACAGGTAAACCCACATAAAATGAGAAAAGTCAAAATTCATGTTAACTTTAAGTTACCAAATTTAATCATTGACAAATGACATGTAATTTCAGTAATGCCACATTTGTGGTTGGTGACAACTTTGGTTATGTGCAGTTAACATAAACATATTTGTCAAAACTTGAATCCACCATAGAGAAGGATGCAGGTCATATATAAATAAGTGTTAAAATATAAACAACATTTTCACTCACAAAAGATGGAAACCAGAAATTATACAAAGTAGAAGAACTTCTGGATATAAGCTATCAATTTTCACTTAGTGCTCAGATAATATGTTCCTGACTCTTACACTGTGTTTTAAATATTCTAAACCAAAGTTATTTATAATCCTGTCTTTGTACTTGGAGCCTGTTTATTGGTTTCCCTTTCCAACCCTCTTTTCTTTTTCAAAAGACTTTCCAGCTATAGAGAACCACAGAATCTAACATGTGCTTCAGATGTTCATCTCATGAGTCTCTCAGAGGACCCAGAACGGCAGCCCTTGCCCTTTGGCCTATTCCTGTCCATGTACGTGGTCACAGTGCTTGGGAATCTGCTCATCATCCTGGCTGTCAGCTCTGACCCCCAGCTCCACACCCCCATGTACTTCTTCCTCTCCAACCTGTCCTTGGCTGATATTGGTTTCATATTCACCACAGTCCCAAAGATGATTGTGAACATCCACACTCACAGCTCAGCCATCTCCTCAGGCCTGCCTGACTCAGATGTCTCTTTTTCTCATTCTTGAATGTATGGATGACATGCTACTGACTGTTATGGCCTGTGACTGGTACATGGCCACCCACTGCAATACTCAGTCATCATGACCCCTCGCCTCTGTGGCTTCTTAGTTTGGTGTCTTTTTGTTTTAGCCTTTTGGAATCCCAGCTGCACAATTTGATTTCTACACAGTTTACCTATTCCAAGGATATGGAAATTACTAATTTCTTCTGTGAACCATCTCAGGTCCTTAATCATTCCTGTTTCAATATCTTAACCAAAAACATAGTCACATATTTTGTTGGTGCCATCTATGGTTGTCCTCCTCTCTCAGGATTCTTTTTCTCTTACCATAAATTTGTTTCCTCCATTCTGAGGATCCATTCTTGGGGGGGAATTGCAAAGACTTCTCCACCTGTGGCTGTCACCTGGCAGTTGTTTGTTTGTTTTATGGCATGGCCATTGGAGTGTACCTTGCTTTAGCTGTATTAACCTCTCCTAGAAAGATCGCTGTGTTTTCGCTGATGTACACTGTGGTCATCTCCTTGCTGAATCCCTTCATTTATAGCCTCAGGATCAGGGATATTAAAAGTTTCCTGAGGTGGTTACAGAGCAAAATGATCTAGTCTCTTTATCTTTTCCATCCTTTGGTTGTTTGGGTTCAAAACACCAAACTCCTCTGCAGACACTACCTTCTGGGATACATTAATCTTGTAACTCATGGTTATATTTTCATGCCATGTTTCATATCAGAATATTATTTCTTTATTAATTGAACTGCATAAGAGTTTAGAATCCATTTTTTTAATCACAAATATAATGTCTAAATAAATACACCCAGGTAGCCTCCGTCATTTCTGAGCAATGACCCTGGCTCCTTGTGCATTGCTAAGCTCTCATTTTATGTATTTAAAAGTTATATCCCTTTTCAAAATCCGTGTATAGTCTCTAAAACTTGAAACAGCAATATCTTGTTAGGCATGTTTTTTCCTGGCTATATTCTCATTCTCAAGGTTGTCTTCTGTTGGATCAGCATGGGGAACAGGAAACCACTAGTAACTGGGTCTCAGCACCAGATAGAAAATATGTAAGGATTTTGTAAAGCTTCAGAGATGGGCAGATGCTGGTTCTTAAAGGATCAATCTCAAATGTGTTAGAAGTGCCCTAACTGTAGCAGGAGATGGAGTGATTTATCAATCATCTCCTTTAAATCCATTGTCCAGATTGCTTTTTGTAATAAAATTTGTCTACATGTACAACATCTTGAGGAAGGAATAGTTGAACCTTCTTGTTTGGACCATGAATCCACAAGAGCATGATCCCTGACTATGTGCCCCTTCATGGCACCGTCTACAGCCTCCCTGGCACCCACTTGAGTCACTGACCTCTGGGAATGCAATGTCCTTTACCAGGCTATCAACGATGCTGCTACCCATTGGGAAAAAAGGCCAAAATATTGCTGGGCTGAGTGATCTTCCATTTTTATCTCTCCATTGGCCCCAGCACAAGACAACATGGGCAGAAGCATTCCACTCACTGAGCACATGGGCAAAAGGCACAGAGAAAAAGAAGGATGTACCATGTCCCGTGTTTTATGATCAAACCATTTGTGAAAGATGGGTACTTCAGTCAACCATTCATTGTGGCATTTTATTATTTAAAAGCACTGTTAATCATATTACCACTCACTAAATGCTAAGTCTAAATCCATCACTGCTAATCAAATTTTTTCCCTATAATAAACTTACCAAAACCAAAATATTTTTAAGAGTACTTGTGAGATACTTCCTCTTATTGTAATATTGATCTTACACAAGAGAAAACTGAGTCCAAGGAGAGGTGAGTAACTTGTTCAGGGAAAAGAATAGCTGAGATGTCATCCCAGGGCAATTTTTAAAGTTTGAAAATTTGTGTACATTACATGATTCAAGATTAGTGCAATTCAATTGAAAAAATAAGCCCACTGTCCACCAACACCACGCAGGTTGTCATTATGCTGGGTTTTCAACAACTGTCGTTCTGCTCTAATCTCACACTTCTGAGGGGACACATGAAATCATGCTGAGTGGGGACACTTGAAATCACTTCTCTACTTTCCTTCTGGGTTTGTTTTTATGTACTTTCATCCATGGTCACAGAATCACACTCCAATAAACATGCAGTACATTCCCTCACGCCTTAGGCTCTCAGTGTTTAAGAGGGCCTTCTATCACTCTGTGACCAAGCTCTCCCTCTTTGCCTCTGTCCTGCCTAACTATCTCTCCAATTGCCTGAATTCATTTATGTCCTTTAAAATAACTGGATTGTTTCTATTTCTTGGATGAACATGAAGCAACACATCAGAACAGAGGGAGGGAGAAAGGTATGTCAGCAATGGAATTTTTAAATGTGCTCAAGAAGGAAGGCCAGATTTCAATACGGCTCAGGTGTACAGCTGAGGACACACAAGTGGCCTCACATTTCTGGCTGCCATGTGGCTCTTGCATTGTCTGAGGATTATTAAATCAAGAATTTCACCCTAAACTAAACAAACTTACTTATTTTACTTTATGTTGATATTAGTCCATGTCACCAACTAAAGCAGTTTTTGTTTTTGTTTTCCCTATCCAATTGGTAGCCGAAGTCCTTGGAAAATACAATAATGTTGCCTTCTTATGCTGCATGATAGACTCTCCACACAGCTAATGCTTAGTTCCTCCCTATGTTATTTAATGAATAAGGAGAGTTTCATGACGTCTTAACACCTTTCATGGGAAAGTCTTTAAATTTCATAACAACTACCTAAAGGGAATGTAAAAATATTTAAGATGGAGAATACAGAAAATAGAAAGAATGTTGGAGTCAGAGACATTTCATCAATCATATGTTGACTCTTAAAACTGGGAATTTAGATAACTTTCAGCTCCTTTCTGAGCCACAGATTCCTCAGGAGCATATTAATTGCAACAGTTTTTCCAACATGTTCAAATAATTATATATAAGTATGTCATGAGCCAGTCAAACAATAGCTCCCCATTAATAATAGCACCTCTTATTAAAGGATTTATTTTCAAATGTATATTCCTAGAATTCATAAGTAATCTGGTATTAGAAATTGTGTGACTTGAAGCATGACACAAAACATGTTTTTATTAAATAATCTGAACTCTAGGCATCTTCAAAATAGCACTGCACTCCTGCTATTAGGCTATGTGGTCCTGCCAAATTTACCTCTAGTGTGTATTCATGCACACATCAGTAGCATTCTTTCTACCACAGTCATTTTTTTTTTTTTTTTTTGGCGGTGCTGGGGATTGAACCCAGGGCCTTGTGCTTTTGAGGTAGGCACTCTCCCACCTGAGCTATAACATCAACCCTACCATATTCATCTTGAAGGGCTATGTATTCTGGTTTCATTACATTAATCAATGAATAACCAAATTCTGTCCTAGTCTTTATAGCTTGTGACAGCCTTATGGGTAGACTATGGACAATTCTCAAAGACCAAGCTTTCCATATAACCCATTTTATAAACTTCAATAAAGACAGGGACCTATATAATTTATTAGAGGCTTAATAAGGTGATGGCACATGTGAAATCTAACAGAAATACACTGGAGTGAGAGGAGCACTCTCTTGAGAAACATTCAGCGGCTACTGGGTATGCTTGTTGTATCTGGGCATGGAGTGACAGAAGTTTAATGTGATGTGATAATGACCCTAAGGCTGGAAAGGAACCAAGATGGTTCTTTTGGACTTCATGTCCAAGAGCAGCATAGTCAAATCTGTGGAAATACCCACTACAGAAGAGAAGTATACATGCCCATCTGCCAGTTCTTCTGTAGAAAACTTTTGCTGATGGGCTTTTGTCTTGATGGGTGGTAGGCCATAGTGGAAGTAAAGGGACAGCTCCATGTTTGGAGGGAATTTAGGAACCAAGGTGCTGGTAGGATGATAAGCCTGGTTCTCCTTTGCTCAGTCACATGCTTGCTTTCACTAATCAACTAGCTTCTTTGTTCCTTGTGTCTAGAAATTAAGAAAGGCCTCTGGTCGCCATCCTGCAAGGTCCTGAATCCTGCCCACAGCTGCATGAAATAGCTTTGCAGCAGATCCTCAGCTGGAAGGCCATGCTGGCACCTCAACTGCACTCTTCTAAGATATTCTGAAATATCAGTGGGGTAGAAAGTTACCAAAAGGCTTTGTAAAGACCAATAGTTTCTAATATACAAACATACATCAAATTACCAGAAAAAAATCAGAATGGGAGTCTTATCCATGTTAGCAAAAAATATACATCACAAAGGAATAAGAATCCCAAACCACAGGCCAGCAGTGTAGAAAGAAAAAATAGGTAAGCATGTCATTTCATACAACATGGATGAAACCATATGATATTCTGTTAAAAGAAAAGAGTCAGGGTTTAGGGATATAGCTCAGTTGGTAGAGTGCCTGCCTCTCAAGAACAAGGCCCTGGGTTCAATCCCCCATACTGAAAATTAAAAGAGAAGGAGTTGGACATAGAACTTCCTTGAACAAGATATGGAAAATTGTCAAACTCATGAAAGCAGAGATTAAAAGATTGTTAAACAGAGAATTGGGGTGGGTGAATGTTGGTCTAAGGACAGAAATTTTAGGAGAAGAAACATCAAAGAATGCATTACATATCATGATTATTTTAATTAATAAAAGTAAATTGTGTGCTTGACATAAATGGGAAGCCATTAAACAAGATGGGAAAGTTTTTTCAAAACACATGTATGATGAGTTAAGTATCCACAATGGATAAAGAATTCTTGGATCAGAAACAAATGCACACTGTACAATTGGAAAATGAGCAAAGAAATGTGAAGTCATTTTTCCAAAGAACATATTTAGCACCTGCCAACAGGCACTGGAAAATGTTCTGTGAATCATGGGTAGACAGGACCACCCACTTGAATTCCAGTGTGGAACACAGAACCGCCCCCTCAAATCCCTAGTGAGGAGCAGAGGCCCACTGCTTGAATTTCTAGTGCAGAGTACAGGCCTGCCTGAGCCATAAGGACCAGTATTTCCAGCACTGAGCACAGGTCTGTGCCCCCATCCTCTATCTAGCGCCCAGGTCCATGCCCTGGACTCTGGTCTAGTGCCCGTGCTTCCGCTGACCATCTATCAACACCAGTCGGCTTTGTCCACAAGCATTGATTATTCCCAACCTGGAGTTCATGGGTCAGCACCCTTCTGGAGTCATTACATTATCAAGCACTTCTCAGGCATCAGGCTATTGAAAAATAGGGGGTTTGAACAGTACAGTATAATTTTATTGCAAAACTTTTTTAAAATTAGTTCTATTATTATTATTATTATTATTATTATTATTATTATTCCTATGATACCTACTATATCCCTACTTTTTTCTTTTATTAATATTCTTATCACTCTATCTTCCTCTTATATATCCATTTTTTTGGAGACTCTTTCTCCCTTTACTCATGATAACAACCCATTTCTTTTAATTCTGCTTCCAGTATTCCTATGAAAGAGTATATTTATAGGCTCAATTCTTATCTCATTAATGTTATGTCCTACAGCCACTCTTACCCTCTTTGTCCACCATTAGAAATTGCAGTCCATATTGCAAACTTATTGGTTGTGCTATAGATAACAATTTGAACTCACCTCTGATTATTAAGACAACACAGTTAATATCTTAATAGGGACTATTTGGATAAAGGACACATACTGTTTATGTGGTATGCTACTAATATTGATCTCTCACTTCAAGGTGAGGTATTGCAAATCAGCAGGGACACTATAAGTCTTTAAGGGGAAACTGCAATACCTAGGATTTGCACTGCTAGAGGGGAAGATTTATGAGCAAACAAGGGAAGAAACTGTCCCAAACAAACCTAGATACTATATCAAAAGTATTCAATGATGACATGACAGAAGAAAGTCAGAAAGGGGGTTCAAAAGGTACATAATTAAAATGATTCGAGAAGCAAGTGCTGAGATGAGAGAGCAAATGCAGGCAATGAACAACTAAAAGACCAATTACAGGAAGCAAAAGATCATTTCAATAAAGAGATAGAGATTCTGTAAAACAAAAATCAGAAATCCTTGAAATGAAGGAAACAATAAGTCAAATTAAAAGCTCAATACAAAGCATAACCAACAGACTTGATCACTTGGAAGACAGACCCTCAAACAATGAAGACAAAATATTTAACCTTGAAAATAAAGTTGACCAAACAGAAAAGATGGTAAGTAATCATGAACAGAAACTCCAAGAATTCTGGAACATCATGAAAAGACCAAATTTAAGAGTTATTGGGATTGAGGAAGGCACAGAGACACAAACCAAAGGAATGAGTAATCTGCTCCTTGAAATAACATCACAAAATTTCCCAAATTTGAAGAATGAAATGGAAAATCAAATACAAGAGGTTGGCAGGACACCAAATACACAAAATCACAACAGATGTGCACTGAGGCACATTATAATGAAAATACCTAACATACAAAATAAAGATAGAATTTTAAAGGCTGTGAGAGAAAAGCATCAGATTGCATACAGGGGGGGAACCAATACGGACATCAGCAGATTACTCAGCCCAAACCCTGAAAGCAAGAAGGATTAGAACAACATATTTAAAGCTCTGAAAGGAAATGGATGCCAACCAAGAAACTTATACCCAGCAAAAATTCAGATTTGATGATGATATAAAATCCTTCCATGATAAACACAAGGCAAAATAATTCACAAATCTCAGCAAAATCTTCCAAGAGGATGAAATGAAAAACAACAATGTAAGTCAGCAAAGGGAAGTATTACCCTAAAGGAATAGCAAATTAAAGGAGAAATCAAGTCAAATTAAAAGCCAAAAATAAGTCAAAATGACAAGGAATACAAATCATATCTCAATCATAGCCCTGAATGCAAATGGCATAAACTCCTTAATCAAAAGACATAGACTGGCAGATTGAATTAAGAAGAAAGACCCAACAATCTACTGCCTTCAAGAGACTCATCTCATAGAAAAACATGCCCACAGACTAAAGGTGAAAGGTTGGGAAAAAAACATATCATGCACATGGACTTAGTTAAAAAGAAGGGGTTTCCCATCCTTACATCAGATAAAGCAGACTTCAAGCCAAAGTTAATCAGAAGAGATAATGAAGGACATTTCATAATACTTAAGGGAAGCATAAATCACCAAGACATAACAATCATAAATACTTATTCCCTGAAAAACACTGTTTCCATGTTCATCAAACAAATCCTTCTCAATTCCAGGAATCAAATAGACCATAATAATACTAGGCAACTTTAACACTCCTCTCTCACCATTGGACAGATCTTCCAAATAAAAATTGAACAAAGAAACCATAGAACTCAATAACACAATCAATAATTTAGACTTAACAGAATATATATAGAATATTTCATCCATCAATAAGTGAATACACTTTCTTCTCAGCAGCACATGGAAGCTTCCCTAAAATAGACCATATGTTATGCCACAAAAGTACTCTTAGCAAATACAAACAAAGAGAGATACTACCTTGCATTCTATCAGATCAAAAAGGAATGAAATTAGAAATCAAAATAAAATAAAAAACATAAATTACTCCAACACCTGAAGATTAAATAATACACTATTGAATGATGCATGGATAGCAGAAGGCATCAGGGGGAAAATGAAAACATTCTTAGAGGTAAAGGAGAACAACATTACCACATAACAAAATCTCTGGGACACTATGAAATCAGTACTAAGAGAAAAATTCCTTACATTATCAATAGATGCTGAAAAAACATCTGATAAAATACAGCACCCCTTCATGCACAAAACACTAGAAAAAATAGGGATAGTAGGAATGTACCTCAGCATTGTAAAGGCTATCTTTGCTAAGTGCATGGCCAACATCATTCTAAATGGAGAAAAACTGAAAGTATTCCCTCTAAAAACTGGAACAAGGCAGGGATGTCCTCTTTCACCACTTCTATTCAAAATGGTCCTTGAAATTCTAGCCAGAGCAATTAGACCGAACAAAGAAATTAAAGGAATACTAATAGGAAAGAAGAACTCAAACTATCCCTATTTGCAGATGATATGATTTTATAATTAGAGGAACCGAAAAATTCCACCAGAAAACTTCCTGAACTCATAAATAATTCAGTAATGTAGTAGGATACAAAAATCAATACTCATCAATCTAATGCATTCTTATTAACAAGTGATGAATCCTCTGAAAGAGAAATTAGGAAAACTACCCCATTCACAATAGCCTCCATAAAGACAAAATACCTGGGAATCAATCTAACAAAAGAGGAGAAAGATCACTACAATGAGAACTATAGAACTAAAGAAAGAAATTAAAGAAAACCTTAGAGATGGAAAGATCTCCATGTTCTTTGATAGGAAGAATTAACATCGTCAAAATGGCCATACTATTAAAAGCACTAAACAAATTCAATGTAATTCCAATTAAAATTCCTATGACATTCCTCATAGAAATAGAGAAATAAATGACTAGATACATTTGGAAGAATAAGAGACTCAGAATAGCTGAAGGAAACTTCAGCAGGAAGAGCAAAGCAGGTGGTATCACTATACCAGACCTTCAAAAATACTACAGACTAATAGTAACAAAAACATCATGGTATTGGCATCAAAATAGGCTGGTGGACCAACTGTACAGAATAGAGGACACAGAGACAAACCCACATAAATAGAGTTATCTCATACTTGACAAAGGTGCCAAAAACATACAATGGAGAAAAATAGCCTCAACAAATGGTGCTCGGAAAACTGGAAATCCATATGCAGAAAAATGAAACTAAACCCATATCTCTCACCTTTCACAAACTCAACTCAAAGTGGATCAAGGACCTAGAAATTAGACCAGAGACCCTGCACCTAATAGAAGAAAATGTAGGTCCAAATCATCATATCAGCTTAGGTCCAGACTTCTTTAACATGACAACCAAAGCACAGGAAATAAAAGCAGGAATCAGCAACTGGGATTGATTCAAACTAAAAAGCTTTTTCTCAGCAAGGGAAACATCAACAATGTGAATAGAGAGCTTACAGAGTGGGAGAAAATCTTTGCCACACACACTTCAGACAGAGCACTAATATCCAAAATTTATAAAGTGCTCAGAAAAACTTTACATCAAGAATACAAATAATCCAATTAATAAATGGGCTAAGGAAATGAGCAGACACTTCACAGAAGAGGATCTACAAGCAATCAACAGATATATGAAAATATGTTCAACATTGAAACTACCCTAAGATTTCATCTCATCCCAATTAGAATGCTTATTATCAAGAAAACAAGCAACAATATGTAGGGGCAGGATGTGAGGAAAAAGGTACACTCATACATTGCTTGTGGGCTTGCAAATTGGTGCAGCCACTCTGGAAAGCAGTATGGAGATTCCTTAGAATGGAACCACCATTTGAACCAGCTATCCTACTCCTTGGTCTATACCCAAAGGAATTAAAATCAGTATACTACAGTGATGCAGCCACATCAATGTTTATAGCAGCTCAATTCAGAATAGCTAGATTGTGGAACCAACCTAGATGCCCTTCCATAGATGAATGGATAAAGAATCTGTGGTATATATACACAATCAAATATTCTTCAGCCATAAAGAATAATAAAATTGTGACATTTTCAGGTAAATGGATGGAGTTGGAGAATATCATGCTAAGTGAAATAAGGCAACCAAAAAAAAAATCAAAAGCCAAATGATTTCTCTGATAAGTGGTGAATGAGACATAAAGGAGGTGGGGTGAGATAAGGGAAGAATGGAAGAAGGATAGATTGTATAGACTGAAATGAGATGTGGGGAAGGGTTGGGGAAGGAAAGATATAGAATGAGACAAGCATCATAACTTTATGCATGTGGATGAATACACAAATGTTGGTCATATACTTTGTGTACAACCAGAGAAATGCTAATTGTACTCTCTTTGTGTACAATGAATCAAAAGTAAAAAATAAAAAATAAACATTTTTTAAAAATCATGGGTAAATGCAAATCAAAAGCACAGTGAGATTATTGACAAATCAAAAGCACAGTGAGATTATTGACATTAATCATAGAGAACAGAGGATTGCATTGTGGCATATACATAAATGCAGAAATTAGTTTTATCAATTTCACATACTTTTCATGAAATTGAAAATAACACATATTGACAAGGATATGAAGCTATTAGAACCTATACATAGTGGAATGTAGAACATGTTCAGCTGTTCTTCAATGAAACATACAAGGACCATATAATGCAGAGGTTCCACTCTTGAGATTATTACTACAATATTCAAAGCAGGTATAGGCATTTTCTTGCTTAACCACTAGGGTAGGCTCTACAAGAAGTTTGTAGGAGATTTTATCATTGTGCATAATCACTGAGTACACTTAAACTAAGATGGGTAGGGAGTCATTGTATGCAGGCACTTACTGATTAAGAGTCATCATATAGCATATATCTACTCAAACCAGTACAGGAATATCCATGGCAGCACTGCCCACAATATACAAAATATGGTAATTACCCAATTACCCAAAAATGGATGAAGCGATAAACAGCTTGCGTCTGTGCATGCAGTAGAATATTATTCAGCCAGAACAAGGAGTGAGATAAGGTAACATTGCCAATGAAAGAGTTAAAATGAAGAAGGAAAATAAGAAAGAAGGGAATGAGGGAGAAAAGAAAGAAATGAAGTAGAGAATAAAGAAAAAAAAACAAGAAGAAGGCAAGAAGGAAGAGGAATCATGAATAAGGTAACAATATTTCAGAGATATTATATCACTCTTTACATCACCATGAACCAAAAGGACAAACTCTCTTTCAAACCTACATTCCAGCCCTCATGTTGAAAACGCTATCTTTCTCACAGAAAGGAGGCTTGGCAAGGAGTGCGGGCTCAGAGCCACTTTCCAGGTTAGTGTGAATGTCAAGCTCAGTCTCTTTCCAGAAAGTTGGTGAATTTGAGAGAAGTAATGCTTCCCCCAAGTAATGTTTTCAGGACCAAATAAAGCCATACATGTAAAATGGCAATCTGAATATTGTAAGGACTTTGCTTTGAGGATGATCATTACATTTCTCCCAGGGAAAACAGGGATACAACCAAATTGAGGTGAAGAACATGAAAGCAGGAGTTTTGAGAAATCCACCTCAGCATGTGATGTCAGGGCTTTATATCATGTTGGGATTCTCAGCTATGCCTGTAAGAGAAATTACCAACTTGAGACTTCATGAACCACAGACAGGGCAGAGGTAACCTGGAAAGCTTCTGAAGATAAAAGAAATAAAATCTGGAAAAGGAAAGTCATTGGAGCTTTGGGAACACAATAAATCAGGCATGTGATTTAGGGGAAAAGAGTTACGATATTGTAATTCAGTGCATTTGCATCAGGGGAGATAACATCCCCTGCGTTCTGAGGCCAGTGATCCATCAGGGCCTAGAAGCTGCTCTACCAAGGAGTCTCCCCAGGGATCCCTTCATGTCCCTGTAGATGAAAGGCTTAAGCATGGGGGTGACCACAGTGTACATCACTGAAGCAGTAGGGCTTTCCTTGGGAGTATGGGTCAGAGCAGAACTGAGGTAAATCCCAAGTGCTGTTCCACAGAACAAGACCACACCAAGGTGGGACCACAGGTGGAAAATGCATCATACTTCGTCATGGAGGTCATTCTTACTAAGGAGGAGACAATCTGAGAGTAAGAGTAGAGAAACCCAGGTACAGAAAACACACCCAGCAGGGCAGTTGCCACATACACAAACAAGCTATTGATAAAGGTGTCAGAGATGGCCACTTTGAGAAGCTAAGCCAGGTCACAGAAGAAATGTGGGATTTCTGTGCTTGTGGAGAAGGTCAGTCACTTCACCAGTGGAATATGAATCAGGGACACCCAGAATGTGTTGATCCAAGACATCAGAACCAAGATGACCCAGAGCTGGGGGTTCATGATGACTGTGTAGTTCAGGAGGTGGCAGATGGCCACAAAGCAGTCATAGGCCATCACAATCAGTAGGATATTATTCACTCCAACTAAAATTGTAAAAACATATGTCTGAGTGAGGCACTCAATGTAGGATATGTCTTTACTCTGTGTGAGAATGTTCACCAGCATCTTTGGGACCATGGTGGAGATGAAGCAGATGTCAGTGAAGGACAGGTTGGAGAGGAAGAAGTACATGGAGGTGTGGAAGTGGGATTCAGAGCTGAGAACCAGGATGATGAGCAGTTTCCCAAGCACTTTGACCAGGGACATGGACAGGACCAGGCCAAAGAGGATGGGCTGCAGGGCTGGATCCTCTGAGAGACCCAGAAGGAGGAATCGTGATAGGACTGTGTGGTTCTCTGCCTCCATGTGGCTGGCTATCTGCTGAGGAAGGAGGTAAAAGCACGTTCAATAAAGAGTAAACTTGCACCTCATGATGTTTTGACTTGAAAACATCACCCTTCTGTTTGATCCTGCAATCACAGAGAGTTCCTCCATGAAATGGCAGCTCATTTCTAATTTAAATGTATGTAATCACCCACACTTCCTTTAATGTAGTATAGATTTCTTCCAGGTATCACCAACTGGCCTGTTTTAATCCTTCCATTTGAATTTATGGACATCAACTAATTTTGTATTTTATAGAGCCATTCTAAAATAACTAAAGACATTCTGTGCATTTTCCTTGATTATCTCTGAACGCATATCTCCACACTAGTCATTAACCATGGAGTTTTAAAATAATCTACCATCATTCTATGATTTGACACTTCATAGTGGTAACACTTCACTCTCAGTGCCTTATTTTTTTTTCCTAAAAATGAGTTTACTCTTGTTTCATTATTCATAAGGGTCAAAAATGACTTTGTTTATGGTAGATGTTTCAGTAGATGATAATTGCTATTATTAATATTATTATCATTATTATTATTATTATTATTATTACCATCATCATCCTGTCAATTATAATTAGTTCAGATATACAAATACAAATTCCAAAGGTACAGTGCAGAGTTCTCACTTATTGGGTTCTCGAGATGAACTTCTTAGAGATGAATTTTGATCCACCATCACACCACATTTGCGATTCTGAAAAAGTTAAACCTCTTAGAAGCAAATACCTCACCTCTGCAATTGGAGAAATAAATGCTCACTACAGGGTTGGATTGCACACTGAAATTATATAAAATGATATTACTGAGCCAGCAAGTGAATGCGGTTCACCAGAAGCGGCTACAGAGTCACTGGCCAGGCTCCGATACCAGCCAGCAAGCCATTCTGCACCTTCCTTGGCGGAGAGAGACCATCTTCAGCTGCCTGAGCCAATGGAGCAGAGCTCAGGCCTTCCCACGGGGACAAGGCACTGTAGCACCGGATGAGATCTGGCCGGGAGCTGAGCTGGTTGCCGGCTCCAGTAGGGAGCTTGGGTCCTTCAGCACCATTCTGTAGCTTCCCTGGCAGAGAGAGACCATTTTCAGCTGCCTGAGCCCTCGGAGCTGAGCGCAGGCCTTCCTGTGGGGACACAGCTCTGCTGCTCCTGGTGAGGTGTGGCCTGGAGTAGAGACAGTGCCAGATTCAGTGGGGAGTTTGGGCCCTTTGGAGCCATTTTGCAGCTTCCCTGGCGGAGAGAGGTCATCTTCGGCTGCCTGAGTCCTCGGAGCTGAGGTCAGGTCTTACAGCAGGGCCACGGTGCTGCGTCTCCAGGTTGCCTCTGCCCAGAAGCATTGATCATTCCAAAACTGGAGGTAGTGGGACAGCAGCTATCTTGGGTAACCACTTGATCAAGCACCTCTCAAACATCGGGTGAATTACTGGAAATCTGCAGGGACAACTTAAGTCTTTACCAGGAAATTGCAATCCCTCTGATTTGCACTACTAGAGGGGAAGATACATGAGCAGCATGAGAAAACACGGGAAGAAAGTGTCCCAAACAAACCTAGATGATACATCAAGAGGACCCAAAGACAGTATGGTAGAAGGAATGACAGAAAGGGAGTTCAGAATGTTCATAATTAAAATGATCCAAGAAGAGAATGATGTGATGAGAGAGCAGATTCAGGCTATGAATAATCAGCTAATAGAGCAATTGCAGGAAGCAAAAAATCATTTCAATAAAGAGATAGAAGTTCTGAGAAAAAAACAAACAGAAATCCTTGAAGGAAACAAGGAAATGAAGAAAACAATAAACCAAGGTAAAAACTCAATAGAAAGCATAATTAACAGAATAGATCACTTGGAAAACAGAACCTCAGACAATGAAGACAAAATATTTAATCTTGAAAACAAAGTCGAGCAAACAGAGAAGATGGATAGGAATCATGAACAAAACCTCCAAGAAATATGGGACATCCTGAAAAGAATTAATTTAAGAGTTATTGGGATTGAGGAAGGCACAGAGATACAAACCAAGGGTATGAATAATCTGTCCAATGAAATAATATCAGAAATTTCCCAAATATGATGAATGAGATGGAAAATCAATTACAAGAGGCTTACAGGACACCAAACGCACAGAATTACAACAGATCCACACCAAGGCACACTATAATGAAAATACCTAACATACAAAACAAAGAGAATTTTAAAGGCTGTGAGAGAAAAGCATCAGATTACCTACAGGGGGAAACATATATGGATATCAGCAGATTCCTCAGCCCAGACGCCAAAGCAAGAAGGGCCTGGAACAACATATTTAAAGCTCTGCAAGAAAACGGATGCCAACCAAGAATCTCATACACAGCAAAACTTACCTTCAGATTTGATGACGAAATAAAATACTTCAATGATAAACAAAAGCTTAAAGAATTCGCAAAGAGAAAGCCTGCCCTACAGAACATTCTCAACCAAATACTTGAAGAGGGAGAAACAAAAATAACAATCTCAGTCATCATGGGGAGGAA
The DNA here is from genome assembly GCA_020662805.1 of Glaucomys volans. Lineage (NCBI taxonomy): Eukaryota > Metazoa > Chordata > Mammalia > Rodentia > Sciuridae > Glaucomys > Glaucomys volans. The sequence goes on along the minus strand of JAJEJO010001851.1, from coordinate 45,433 downwards.
TTACCCTAAAGAAAGAGTCAATCAAAGGAGAAACAAAGTTAAGCAAAAAACCTCAAAAAAGCTAAATTGACAGGAAATACAAGTCATATCTCAATAATAACCCTGAATGAAAATAGCTAAAACTCATCAGTCAAAAGACATAGACTGGGAGACTGGATTAAAAAGAAAGACTCAACAGTATGCTGCCTTCAAGAGACTCATCTCATAGAAAAATATGCCCACAGACTAAAGGTGAAAGGTTTGGAAAAAATATACCATGCACATGGACTGAGTAAAAAAGCTGGGGTTTCCATTCTCATTTCAGATAAAGCAGACTTTAAGCCAAAGTTAGTCAAAAGGGATAAAGAAGGACATTTCATACTGCTTAAAAGAACTATGAATCAGCAAGAGGTAACAATCATAAATATTCATGCACCAAACAATGGTGCATCCACGTATGTCAATCAGACTCTTCAATTTCAGGAACCAAATAGACCAAAACACAATAATACTGGGGGACTTTAACACTCCTCTCTCACAATTGGACAGTCTAAGCAAAATTTGATCAAAGAAACCATAGGACTCAATGACACAATAGTTAATTTGCATTTAACCAACATATATAGAATATTCCATCCATACAAAAGCGAATACACTTTTTTCTCAGCGGCTCATGGTTCCTTCTCTAAAATAGAACATATGTTATGCCACAAAGCTACTCTTAGCAAATACAAAAGCATAAAGATACTACCTTGTATACAATCAGATCATAATGGAATGAAATTCGATATCAATGATAAAGTTAGAAACAGAAACTACTCCAAAACCTGGAGATTAAATAATATGCTATTGAATGATAGATGGATAACAGAAGAACATCGAGAAATCAATAAATGTAATTCATCACATCAACAGACTTTAAGTCAAGAACCACATGATTATTTCAATAGATGCAGAGAAAGCATTTGATAAATAGAGTACCCATTCATACTCAAAACACTGGAAAGAATAGGGTTTGTGGGGACATTCCTTAACATTGTAAAGGCTATTTATGCTAAGCCCACAGCTAACATTGTTCTAAATGGAGAAAAATTGAAAGCATTCCCCCTGAGAACTGGAACAAGCAGGGATGCCCTCTTTTGCCACTACTATTCAACATAGTTCTTGAAAATCTAGCCAGAGCAATTAGACAGACCAAAGAAATTAGAGGAATATGAATAGGAAAAGAAGAGCTCAAACTATCCGGATTTACTGATGACATGATTCTCTATTTAGAAGACCCTAAGTATTCCACCGGAAAACTTCTGGAACTCATAAATGAATTCAGTGAAGTAGCAGGGTATAAAATTAATTCTCCTAAATCTAATGTATTTTTATTCATAAGTAATGCATCCTCTGAGAGAGAAATTAGGTAAACTACCCCATTCACATTAACCTCAATAAAATAAAATAAAATAAAATACTTGGGAATCAATCTAACAAAAGAAGCAAAAGACCTCTACAATGAGATCTACAGAACACTAACGAAAGAAGTAAAAGAGCATCTGAGAAGATGGAAAGATCTCCCATGTTCTTGGATAGGCAGAATTAATATTGTCAAAATGCCCATACTTCCAAAAACGCTCTACAAGTTCAATGCAATTCCAAATAAATCCCAATGACGGACCTTATAGAAATAGAACAACCATTCATGAAATTCATTTGGAGGAATAAGAGACCCAGAATTGTTAAAGCAATCCTTAGCAAGAAGAGTGAAGCAGGGGGTTTCACAATACCAGACCTTCAACTATACTACAGAGGAATAGTAACAAAACAGCATGGTATTGGTACCAAAATAGACAGGTAGATCAATGGTACAGAATAGAGGACACAGAGACAAACCCACATAAATACAGGTATCTCATGCTTGACAAAGGAGCCAAAAATATGCAATGGAGAAAAGACAGCCTCTTCAACAAACGGTGCTGGGAAAACTGGAAATCCATATGCAGCAAAATGAAACTAAACTCATATCTCTCACCCTGTAGAAAACTCAACTCAAAGTGGATCAAGGACCTCGAAATTACACCAGAGACGCTGCATCTAACAGAAGAGAAAATAGGTCCAAATCTTCATCACGTTGGATTAGGACCAGATATCCTTAACATGACTCCCAAAGTGCAAGAAATAAAATCTGGAACCAATGTTTGGGATAGAGTCATACTAAAAGGCTTTTTGTCGGCAAAGGAAACAATCAGCAATGTGAAGAGAGGGCCTTCAGAGAGGGAGAAAATCTTTGCCACACACATTTCATATAGAGCTCTAATCTCCAGAATCTACAAAGTACTCAAAAAGCTTTACACCAAGAACACTAATAACCCAATCAACAAACGGGCCAAAGAAATGTACAGACTCTTTACAGCAGAAGGTCTACAAGCAATCAACAGATTTATGAAAAAAATGTTCAACATCACTCGTTAGAATAGAAATGCAAATCAAAACCACCTTAAGATTTCATCTTACCCCAATTAGAATGTCTTTTATTAAGAACACAGTCAACAACAGGTGTTGGCGAGGATGTGGGGAAAAGGGTACACTCACTCATTGCTGGTGGGAGTAAAAGTTGGTGCAGCCACTCTGGAAAGCATTGTGAAGATTTCTTAGAAAACTTGGAATGGATCCACCATTTGACCCTGCTATCCCACTCCTTGGCCTCTACCCAAAGGATTAAAATCAGATTACTATAATGATGCAGCCACATCAATGTTCATAGCTGCTCAATTCACATTAGCTAGATTATGTAATCAACCTAGATGCCCTTCAGTAGATGAATGGATAAAGAAACTGTGGTATATATACAGAATGGAATATTACTCAGCCATAAAGAAGAATAAAAATATGGCATTTGTAGGCAAATGGATGATGTTGGAGACTGTTATGCTTAGTGAGATCAGCGAATCCCAAAAATCGAAAGGCTGAATGGTCTCTCTGATAAATGAATGATGATGCATAATGAGGGGGGAAGTGTGCCAAAAATGGAGGAAGGATAGATAGCATAGAGGGAAGGGAGGGGGGGGTTCAGGGTTGGGGGTAAAAATAATAACAGAATGTGTGACAGATACCATTGCCCTGTGTACATGCATGAACGCACAGATGGTGTGACTCTTCTTTGTGTACCACCAGTGAAATAATAGCTGTAATCCATTTGTGTTCAATGAATCAATAAGTAAATAAAATAAATAAATAAATAAATGTCTAGAAAAAAAAGTAAATGATATTACTATTCTCCTATGGTCTCCATGAAATGTGTGAGCTTTCATAAATGTAATTGTTAATTAATTAGAGTCAGGGAAACATCTCTGAAGACCAATTTAGTATGTGAATGTGGGTAGAAGAATATTTTCTGAAATAGGAATATAATATGTGTACCAGGAGAGGAAGGAGGGACCATTGTTAATCACTGCTGGCGAGGAAGGAGGAAACTTTCTAGGCTGAGAGGTAAGAAGGTGTAGTTGCATTGTGGTGTGATAAACTCCGCTTCAGAAGGACTTTGAGAGGCCAGGATGATAGAGATGGGATGAGGCTCAAGAGGGTGTGAGGGTGTGAGGCTGATTAAAGCTTCCTTGAGGTGGCTTGAAGTCCCTGTCACACTGGCAAATTCACAATCATCTGAGGCCTTGAGGGTGTGATCGTTTAGGCATATCATTTATCTTTTGGGGACTCACATGCTTCACCAGCCACATTTTCAGTGCTGAGCATGTACAAGTTTTGGAGACATAGCAAATATTGAAGTGCAAATGTGTACTCTAACACAAAGGAGAAGACCTCATGATTGTCACCTGCCTGAAAATTCACCAGCGTGACTAGTGATGGTAAACACAATGCATTCACACCTATCTCAAAAGAATGATACATGATGAAGGGAACAGTGATTCTAAGAATTGTTCATTGTAAGGAAGTTTGTTAACATAATCCATACAAAAATAGGTCAATGAATATAAATCCTACATATAATCACAGATGAAAACTGCATTTGAGAAATGCTCTCAGGCATTTATATGGCTACCATCCAGGAGTGAGACTGCCTGCAACAAACAAACCATGGACATTTTCCTGATCCAGTAAAGACTGAATGCTTTCAGAGAACAGCCAACAGGAAATGCTACCTTAAAATGCTACAGTATTTGTGTCAAATTCATGAACATACCAAGGCAGCCTCTTCCAGCTTCACTCACCTGATGTTTTCCCAAAATGCCAAAGGAACTGGAAAAAGGAGGAAAGGAATGTGAATTAAAAAACATAGAAATGATCAGGTTGTGAGAGCATACTTAACTAAACCATTCTGGATTGAATGGACTGATTGGGTGGTAACTAGAGGCAGGTGGGGCAATGCTGGAGGAGGTGGGCCATGGGGGTTCATGTTCCCTGAAGCCCCTTCTTCCCTGCCCTCTTTCTACTTGTTGGCCATCCATAAATGAGGCAGTGCTCTCCACCTCCCTTTCACCATGATGTCCAGCCTCACTTGGACCAGAGCAATGGACTCAGCTGAACATGGAACAAACCTCTGGACCCATGAGCCCAAATAAACTTTCCTTCCTCTAACATTTCTTCTAGGGTATTTGGGGTACAGGAGCAGTCACAATGAAACTGACTAACTGAAATTGGCAAAATGGTCACTTCTGAGATTAGGGAATTAAACTCTTGATTTTAGATTAGTGGCTGCCCATTTCTCTGTTACTTTCTTACTAGCTCTTATGGAAGCCAACAGCCATGTCAAGAGATTGTCCTTGAGAGACTCCAGTGTCAAGAACCAAAGGAGTTCTCTGTGCAACAGCATGAAAGGAAGTGAAGCCTTGCACCAGCCCAGTGAGTGAGCCTGCAAGCAGGAAATGCACCTCCTCCAGCTCTAGAGTTTGAGGTGAGGTCACCTTCATTAACACCTTGATTACAGACAGGTGTGATGTTCTGAATCATTTGAGGGAAGTATTGAGTTGTAAGTAAGTGCAAAAAATAAATAGTTTTCAAATATCCTACATGTCAATTAAAGAGGCATAAAACAGAGTAAATCCTGTCACTTACATCAATGAGGATGAACTTGAAGAACAGTTATTATGTGAAGAAGCTAGGCACAGGGCAACGTCATCTCTATGATCTCATTCCTCTCTGTATTTTATGAAGTTGATCTCATAGAAATAGATAATAGAATCGAGATTTCCTGAGGCCAGTGGGACAGTTGGGAGCATTGTTGGAAAATATTGGGGAAAGGATAAAAGATTCTGATGAAAGATGAGGAATGAGTTCAAGAGATAAGAGGTACAGCATGGTGGCCATAGTTAGTGATAGTATAGTGTACTGAAAAACATTGAGTAGGTGTTAAGTGTCCTCTCTACAAAATAATTATGTGAGATTATGCTTATGTTGTCTAGATTTAGCCATTTTAGAATATATGATACTCATAAACAAGTTGAAGATACACTTTCATTTAAGATATAAAAAATATATTTGAAAAATGCTTTAATAATTGGGAAACATCGAAAAGATAGAACTTCTTTTCCTTCATAACACTGTGGACACCACACTATCCAAAATGTCACAAATGGTTCATCTCAGGAGTTATTATTTCAGAGAGATTGCTCCTGGGATTGATTCTTTGTAGAAATTAAACATCCCTAAGAATAAAACTTGTGACTTTGAAATCAAACATGGTGCAAAAAGAGGTTTTCTTTGGTACAAAAAATAAATTTCATTCAATTTTGTCTAAATGGACACAAAATTGACTGAAGTTTTTCCTGTCTGCTCTCCCTTATGTACCCCAAATGATCATTTGGAAAATAGAAGGAAGACAGAACAATTTATTTAATGAGGAACTCTGAAAATTCAAACCTGGAGGCAGTAGAAAATTTAATAATGCTCCTGGTGACCCTTGCATTTACTTCTCTAATCACATCCAGCATAAAAATCATGTACCCCTCCTACAGACAGATTGTGCTTCATATGGACAGCAAAGAACACTTCAGTGAAAACCATTCATAGTATCTGGTATCCCAGTGAGGCAGAGGGAGTGGGGAGGAAACCAGGAAAGAAGGTGGGCACTGGGCTTGGCCTCTAGGACTATCTTGCTGAGAAAACCCCCTATTCCTTTCATCTATGAAGGTGAGGCCCCTTTGAAGGAAATTTAGTTGCCATTGAGATGTCTCTTCCAGCTCTTCTTCTGCTTCCCTTTTCACTCTTTGGAAGCATCCCAGTACCAGTTTTTGTTTTGTTTGTTCATTTTGGGTTTTGTTTGTTTTGTTTCGTCTGAGTCCCTAACTCCTCTCCAGGCTTTCTTATCAAATGTAGACTCCTATCAAATTTTCTGGTTCTGATTGCTTATTTATTATTGACTCACCAAAGATGTATTAAACACAGAGTACAATCTAATTGTTCCAAATATAACAGAAAATTTCTGTTATTCTCCCTATCTCCTCTGGAAGATTTGTCTTTTGTTATTTGATAGCTCTTATTATTTCTGTATTTTATAATTATTTTTTCAGTTTAGTGTCCACAGCACCATCTATCAATGAGTACCATTCTTTCTGATGTTATATTTCTTATAATTCTTTCCATATTCATTATCGTTTCCTGTATTATTCAATTCCTTCCATATGCATGTACTTATTTTTTAAGTCCCAAGAACTACCCAGGGCCTCTTAAATGCTAGTTAATTGCTCCAGCCTGAAGTATATACCCAGCACTTTTTATTTTATTGTAAAACAGGGTATCACTTAATTACTCAGGTGGACTTCCAAGTGTCTATCCCTTGCCTCAGAGGAGATGGGAATCACACAATTGTGCCACCATACCCTGCCAACCCACCTACTTTAGAGACACTCATCTGAACAATGTTAGAAGACCAAGGACACAAGACATAGCAAGACTACAAGCACAGCAACAAGCACCTTGAGTTCTAGGGAAGGAAGAGCATAAGACATATCTTTCTTTCAGGAAGAAAAAAACATTTTAATTAAAGGGAAACAAAAAAGAGTCTACTATACCTTATTATATACTAAAAGAGTGGTACAAATGGTTCTCATGCAGAATATAGTAGAATATGTATATTTTACAAAAATGTGAGAACTACATAATCTAAAGACTAAATTAAATTGATAGTTCACAACCAGGGCAGATTCTGATGGACCAGTTTTCTCCAAGGGTTCCATCCTCCATGATTTCCCATCCTCATGAATGAAAGTGCTCAGTCATGTGTTGTTTATCTCTTAAAAGTCAAACAATACATTACTTCTATTCTTGGCTTAGGAAGAGTCAAATTTAAAGAAGTGTGGTTTATTTTACTACACTTTATCTCTTACATCATAGAGTAGATACCTGGTCTAAGTGTATACCACACCTGTCAATGATTATAGTGAAATGTCAAAAGTACTCTGAGAAAGAAACAATGAAAAAGAAGAGTGATGCTGGAGGTATCACAAAACCAGACCTCAACTTAAATTATAGAGCTACAGTAGCAAAAATAGCATGGTATTAGCTCAAAACAGACATGAAAACCATTGCAATAGAATACAAAACTTAGAGACAAGCTGACAAAGGCACAGTAATCTTATGTTCACAGAATTTATTAAAAAAAGTACATTGGAGAAAATGTAACCTTTTAACATATGATGCTGGGAAAACTGGATTATCCATATGCAGGAAACTGAAGCTAGATCCCTATCTCTAATGCAAAAAAGGAAATTCAAAGAGGAGAAAAGACCTAGGAATTACGCCAGAAAGACCACAAATGCTACAGGAAAACCTGGAGTGAACACTGCAACATACTGATGCAGGCACCAGTCTCCTTAAGAAAACTCCTACAGTTCATGAAACAAAATGAAGACTTAATAAGTGGGATGAGGCAAACACTCTACCAACTGAGCTACTTTGAAAGTGTGTGGGGAATTGAGAATAATTGTCCTTTCACATATTTCATTTGAACAGAGATTTTTATGATTGTTAAGTTGAGAAAAGCATAAGAATGCTAATGAGACAAAAAATACAGTGATTAGATTAATTGTCCATAAAATCTTCATATTTCATTTCATGGACATAATGCTTAAATTTGAACAAAGGAAGTGATAAGGAATTGCAAATCTTAATTTATAAGTAAGTTTTAAAGCATTAAAAAATGTAAACAGACTTGATGTTGAGAAAGGAAATCAGTTAATTCATATAGGCTACCACTTCTCTGGGTTTATATTATTGAAACCATTATCTTCTTCAGGTTATATAGCTATGCACAGACTAGAAGCCCCCACTCTATATCAAATTTGCTTTTAAGATGTTATACAATGCAAAGTTTTGAGGTATCATTAAAGGGTATGAAAACACAAAAAAATATAAAAAAAATATAAGTGGGATGACTCCAAATTAAAAAAAAACCTTCTACATAAAAAAAGTAAATAATTAAAAGGAGTGAAGAGAAAGCCTACAGAATGGGAGGAAATCATTGCCAGCCTGATCTCTGAAAGGCTGATTTTAATCTCCTGTCAGAGATTAGAATATATAAAGAACTCAAAATATAAAAAGAACTCAAAAAACTCAATACCAAAAAACAATTAATTCAATTAATGCATGGGTCAATAAACTAAAAAGACATTACTCAGAAGAATAAATACAAATTGCCAACAGATATAAGAAAACTATTCAAAATCTCTGTCAATAATGTAGAATTGCAAATCAAAACTACTTTGAGATTTCGTCTCACTCAAGTTAGAACAGCTGTCACCAAGAATCCAAATATCAACAACAGAAAAGAATACAAATAACAGTAAGTTCTGATGAGGATGTGAGGAAAAGGTGCACTCATACATTGCTGGTGGGACTGCAACTTAGTACAACTGTTCTGGAAGGCCACTTGGAGGTTCCTCAAAAGCTAGGAATTTCCTAGCACCATATGACCCACCTATCCCACTCCTATTTATGCAAAAGAACAAAATCAGCACACTATAGTGATGCAGGCACATCAATGTTTATAGCAGTGCAATTCACAATAGCCAATTTATGGAACCAGCCCAGGTTCCGTAGATGAATGGATAAAAAAACTATGGAATATGTACATGGTGAAGTTTTACTCAGTCATGAAGAAGGATGAAATTATGGCATTTTCAGGTAAGTGAAGGGAACTGGAGAACATCATGCTAAACAAAATAAACAAGACTCAAAAAGTCAAGGGCTGACTGTTTTCTCTCATATGCAGAAGATAGTCCAAAACAGAGGTAAAAAAGGAGGTATGCCAGGAAAATGGAAGTGAGATCAGTGGAGTAGAGGAGGAGTATTGAAGAAAGGGAGCAGTGATGGGAAAGGGAGGTACTGCTGAATTATCTGACCAAATTATGCTAGGTACATATATGAATATACCACAGGGAGTTCCATCTTTATTTGTATCTATAAAGGTACAATTAAAAAAACAACAAATAAGTAAGAGGAAGACCAGATGAGAAAGGGGCCCAAGGGAGGGAGGTAGTAAAAGAAGGGGGTAGTTCATGAGACTGAAATCAAGAGTTATGTTATATGCATTCATGAATATTTCAAGTGAACCCCACAATTATGTACAACTAATTCTCTAATAAAACACAAATTAAAAATGTATTTTTAATTTTTTAAAATTTTAGATAGTTTAATTGATATCAACCCAATAACTACCTGGTGAAGAAAAAAACTGCATTGTTGGTTGATATGATAATATACAGTGACCTCTATGTTCTGCTTTCTCTATGATCATAAACCCTCTCATTTACAGTTGAGAACTTTAGCATCATGGTTGACCCCTAAGCCCAGGTTTCAGTCCCAACCATTTTATGACAACATAGATTTTCCCATCTATCTTCTTAATACATGGTTCATAATTCACCTACATGAAACTCTGGTTCATTATTTTGTCAGGTTTCATGATGTTTTAGTTGCATAAAAGGAAAAAGTACAGAAATTATTGTAAACACACATTGGTAAATATGTGATATGGAGAAGAGGAATAGCAATTATCTAACTCATAGTATTGGTATTAGAATTGTTTTAATCATGAAATTTCTTAATTCATGTTTCCCTTTCTCATATATTCTGTATGTGAATTTTAAAATACTTAAGTACCCTGGCATCAGACCAAAACCAATTTTATCAGAATATCACCTGTGAAGTTCTTGGTGGTGATTTCTTAAATCAGGGTTAAGAACCACTGCCTTAGAATATACACTGGTGTGTAGAAATGGTGCAGTAACATCACCTGTTGTTTCTGTGAATATAACTACCAATATGAAAATATAAACACTTAGCAATATTAGTTTTATTACTAAAATTGCATCAAGAATTGAGCTATCACCTGTAAAATTTGCATTTGGTCTGCGAGATTCCACTCTCTCTCCTGCACAGCTCTCAACCAAAGGCGACTACTGTCATGAATTTAGTGGATGGTTTTACTAATGCATGTTTGCATGTATATTGTATGATCGTGTGTTTCCAGTATAGATTTTTTAAAATCTATATACAGTTTTCTTAACATATCTCAAAAGTACCTAAATTTCACATACCTAGTGCACAACACAATAGCTCTTGCCCCTAAAGTGTACTACTTGACATTAAGGTGTGTCTGTAAGTCTCTCTGTGAAGTACATACATCCATTTCTTATGCTTTACCTGATGCACAGCATGACCTGAAGGAGGGACACCATTTAACTTGTTGTTGTATTACTATGGAAATCCTTTCAAAAATTCATTTACCTGTCTCCATTTTACACAAGTGAGAATCACTACAGAATACATGGGTGGCGAACAATTCTCGCTTCCACAATTGATGCCTGTTCAATATTTCTATAACTCAGGTACATGTATTGTCCCAATGAAAATCAGTCACTGTCATATACATCTACTCTTTCTTAATGTATAATATAAAAAATATCCCTGAGGCTCATCTAGTAATAATCCTTCCAAGACAACTAATCAAGAAATTTGACATTGAATTGGGAATTTTATTTCCATTTGATTCCAATAAAGCAATGTGGCACTGACACCTTTTCAAAGACTATGCAGGTGAAATCACACAATCTGCATGGAACACAAAGCTCTGCAGCAGCATCAGGAAGCTCTGCGTAATCATTCATAGTGCTAGTCACCTGCTTCCTCATCCCCACATTCTGCATCACTTTCATAAACCTTTTCAGGT